>JBCEWC010000719.1:0-50601 GCA_038996855.1 Solanum aculeatissimum | reverse complement strand
AATAGGGTTTGGGGGATGATTAAGGGGCTTAGGATACCTTAAGGGACTAAAAGGGGGCTTAGGGAAATGTTAAATCATGAAAATACCCTAAATAAACCAGAACGTTTCACTGAAAACAACACCCAAACGGAAGCTACAGTGGTCTCAAATGGTCACACGGGCCGTGCAACGTGCCCGTCAAGTTGTACTTAGTAAATGTTCCACACGAAATCTCGGAGGGCTCTCTGTCACGTTTGACGAGCATCCAAACAGACCATCTAAGGTGAGACGGCCTGTGTCATATACCATCTGACCCTCCTTAACTTCAAAAACATCAACCAAGCCATAGCCTAGCCATGGCCTAGCCACTACCTCACTTAACGAGGCAGTGAACGGGATGTTAAATGCCAAACGACCCGTTAAGGGTCCCGTCAACCCACACTTAGCTTTTGGGTGGTTCCAAGCCACCCCAAGCTCACTGGAACATCCCTAAGAGCTGCAATCAATTGTGCAATAGACACCTGAAATACTAGAGTCATAATAGGCACACCTAGGGCCGGTGCTACTACTTGTCCCTCCGGCTATAGGGGAATAGGGGAATCCGAATGCTCTTGAGTAGGCTCTAGAGAAAGATCTCAGTTTAAAGCTGGTGTTATATCCCTGACTCTACTTGAATATCGACCCATAAGGCATATCTTCAAAAGAGTGAGGCAAGTGAGATTTACAAGCTGAAAACACATTTAATGAAATGATACAATTAATATAATATTCCTAATACATCTTGTAGCCTCCCAAAGATAAGTCATGGACGTCTCCACACCTGCCCGTAGTAATCTACTAGATGGTAGCTCTGTACATATGAGACCAACAAACCTAAGGATTTGATATGAATTTGTCACGATCCGACTTTATAGGTCATGATGGTGCGTACCTTAACCCCTCTATTGGTTGATCACGTCCTAATGATACCTCCCAATTGAGATATAAGCGGTCGTTGTTCAAACATAGAACCAAACAACGATTAGGGTCGATCCTATTAGGAATATGGTCTAGACTTGGAATAATCAAAGTGACTTCAAGAATTTAACCAACTTATTTCCAAAATGGGGGTTTTATGATGTAATATCAATAATTAAAACCTATTCTAATAAAAAAGTTAAGATGCAAGTATTACGAAATCAGCAAGATAATAACTTGGGTATTGTGTTTCCCATGAATTCCTAATGCAATATAACCTCACAATTGTAACCTTTTCTGGTGTGTAGCATATTGAACTAGTAAGTTATGTTCACCTAAGCCATTGGTCTAGAAAATAGATGAATTTCACCATGCAACTTGGGTCGTCTACAAGTGTCGCATTACTAACTCTTACCCTTGCCCTAGTTTAGCTATCCCTTGGACCATTCAAGCTAATTAGATAATTATAATCACATCAAATCCTATTATTTATCCCTTTTCCCATTATTACCCCCTTGATTCGACAAGTAAGAATAAAATGAGTTCTAACATTGCCTATTTATTAAAAATCAATCAAAATGAAGAGGTAAAAAATGCGTGTATGCACGTCTTCCAAGGATTACGAATTATTTAATTTTTACTTTGTTTGTTATTCATGGTTCCCACAACACTAGTTGTGGATTTAGATGTTCGTTGTAGATAATGAAATCATGTTTGACATTTGCATAATTAAATACTTACATTAAAGAATTTGAAGAATGAAATTTCAAGGTCTCCACATAAATCACAACACAAAAATCCAAATGTAAGAATAAAGTGTTGTTGTCTCCCCAAAACTCAAAGCATAATAATGTGTAATGTTTTGTCTCTCTACTGGTCTACTCCTTTAAAAATAAATAAAAAACCATATCTATAAACATGGAAAACCAAATACTAAACTAATAAGGAAAATTGAATCCAAAGCCAACCACAAGCCAAAGTACAGTTCGTGAATGAATCCACGGCTCATGGTCGCGGTATTGTAGACAATAACACTTTAATCTATGGTCAATTCACGAAACCTCATCCATGACTCATAGTTTGGACTACGAGTCGTGGTCTTCTTTATCTTTTGGGATTCCTATTTTTCTGCTTCTCGAACCATAAACACCTACCAATGGCTCATAGATCAAGCCACGACCCATAGGTAGTCTCGTACATGGCCAAAAAGCTGCAAACTTAGCAGTCTTCAAAAAACACCCTGAATCCTGTAATCCTATAAAAATGACACAAAACGCAAATCAAAATTGCTAAAAATTACTAGAGAACAAATAAAATTTCTATTTTAAAGCATCAAAATTGTCATATTTGGTGGCACATCAACACCCTTAACTTAAAATTGTTGCTTTTTCTCAAGCGACAAACTTAATCTAAGATAAGTAGCACAACAAACATACAAGCATCTATTCACATGGAATATATCATATCTTAGTTAACAACAGATAGCCTCAAGAACTTTTAATTCACACACAAGACATTCCTCAAGTAAACACATGCAGATTAATACACAATAGAGTAATTTCAATAGTTAAGGCAATGTGCATAAGCAACATTCACTGAAATAATCCAAAATCAATAATGTCATTCAAGTTCCCTCACAAAAAAAGAAGTCCCGTTTCTTACACTTTGATATAGTCTTATTAATTTCAGGGACTAAGTAAATGCACTCACACTCACAACAAATATTTGAATACCATGTACAATACCATAGGCTTGCCCCTATATTCTAGATCATGATATCGACCAGTTAAAATAGGATCACTACAGGACTTTCTTAGCTTGTATCATAGGCTCAAGGGGCAGGTGTGATATATTTAGTCCATAGTGACTAACAACCCTCCTTGACATTATGCTATTTTTCACTTACCTTTCCAACACTTCACTTTTATGATTTGTTGTTCCCTTTCAAAATCAACTTAAACCTTCTTGGGTGTATTTTCATGTTTCTAAAGCTTTTTGCCTTTTACTTTTCTTAATTCTTTTTCTTTTTGGCTTCTTTTGGTGTTTATTCACACTCATCTTATGTTTCCATTTTTTATTGTACTACTTTGATTCCTATCCCAGTGTTTTTGTGATTCTTTTTGGTACCTACCCTTAATTTAGGCTTTTGGCCTGAGTTAAGGTGCTCAATGTCCTACCCCTGAACCAGAGCAACCTTTGGCAGCCACCCTCAACTTAGGTTTTTAGCCTAAGTCAAAGTGCACAATATTCAGGTAGGGACCAGGGCAAAATTCAAGATTTACTCAAATAATGAGGTAGGTGACTTAGGTATTTACAAAGAAAAGGTACATGTATGACTTAAATATTAGGATCAAGGGATACCCAATGTATTTGGTTGGTCATTTAGGCTAAGTGGACTATAATGGAAATGACCTTTGATCCTTTCCTAAACAACTAACCTGCAGTCTCAGTCAGACTAACAGGGCAAGTTTTGGACTGCAAGACAGTATAAGAATCACCCAATTTGGCTCACACACACTTGGCACTGAGTAACACTGTTAATCTAGACATGTAGATCATGCTTTTTTTTAATCACAAATTAGCCTTATTCTATCAGAATATACAATGTCATACAAAGATCCAACACATTTACTATCAAAACTATTTATAAGTATATCAATAAAAAATAGAGAGGTATCATTTTATGAGTCAAATCCACACATGCCACAAATATTAGAATAGTATAATACTATTACTACCTAAACATCCTAAACATACTAGTTCAACAAAAAATAAATGTCTTTAGGGAAAGAACACAGGCAAGAAAACTCTGTGAACTCAAAAATATGAGTAGATATAGGCCTTGGTTACTCAGACTTCACCGAGGCCTATAACTACCTACACCCCATTGAATAATATATGCATTGTCCTTAATGCACCAAAATAAAGATAAAAGCACATATAGGGGTCAAAAATAAGCAAACCTGAGTGCCTAAGGGCCGACTTCCATCTGTGACTTACCACTTAAAACCTCATGGATGGTCTCCTCAGTAATGGTAGCTAGTAATAAGGGTCCAATACCCCCCGCTATCTCATGCGCTCGTATAAGTCGCATCTTCTCATCCATAATAGAAGCTCGTCTAGCAGTATCAAGCTTTTGGTGCTCCATCCTTTGAGCGTATTTCATTAAAAAGTTTGAATCCCCATCGCCAGTACATCGCCTCTTCCCAAAAGTGGGAACAGAGGGCTCCTTCATAAATAATTCCAGTATTGGTGGAGTGATAGAAGGCATGGATATGGTCAATGGTGCTGCTGTTATTGCTCTCATCTTCTTGTGGAGCTATTGGATCTCTGTCTAGATGGTATAAAAGTCAGGAGCCTAAGTGGTACTGAAGTGACTCTCTAAACGCCTCTTAAATTCATCTACCCAATCGTGGGGAACTCTCATTTGTTGGTTAAGTGTGGCCAGGTAGCAATCTATCGTGCGCTCCTTTGACTCTATAAGGTCCTTGTGTACCCAAGGCCGAATCTGCTAAACTAACTCAGCCAACTGGGACTCAATATGAGTCTAGTATTGTATCAGAACTTGAATAGACTTTGCGAATATGCAGACTATACTTGTGGGATAAGGACATATCAGCATGGCCTCTAGCACGGTGAAGGTATTAGTAGTGGGCCTTGTCTTTTTCTCATCCCCTGTCAGTGGATCCTTCTCAGGCTCAACAGCCATGGGGGAATCTTTAGGATATGGAGGCTTGTCAAATATCTCCAGTAATTGTATAGAGCATTGTGGTGCTCACCAAGGTATAATCAGATTCTCATCATCCTTTATCAAGCCAACATCTTGGGTGTGCTACACATCAATCATCAGGTCGATGTTGGGGATGCATTTTATCCCCATATCAATGTAAAGCCTATGAACTAGGCAAGAAAATGGGATCGATGACAACCTCTTAAATGCCCGCTCATGGATCTCCTCTATAATACAGTGAGCAAAGTCTATTTCATAGTCATCCATGATGTTGGCTACTAGTAGTACATAATCTAGCATAAGTGTGTTATCCGCCTACATCAACCAGATACGCATACAAACCATGGCCCCCTAAAACTTGGTCGCAAAGTTGAGCGAGGCCTTATGATACGCATGGGGTAGGACACCTAGTCGGCGTCTGTGCCTCGCTCAACTATGTATCCTGCGACCCAAGGTAAATTATTTGGCCTTTCAGGCTGGGTCTCTCATAACAAAATGATCTTATGCCTTCCCCAATCTGTATTCAAACTCTGCCATGGATATGGGGGCTGATACTCGGGCCCAAATACAAACTTTCAGACTATGGTCTCCAAAAGATCGATGGAGACGTCCCTGATGAAGGTTTGGGTCAAGTGTGGTCCTGAAATAGGCTTAGACTTCTCAAGAGTGGCCTCGATGATGGTGGCAGTGTAGGATGTGTAGAACTCATGGACTAACGCTGGGGAATACTTCCTTGATGGTGCTGCCATTGACTCTAATTTGTATTGGGAAAATAAATCTTGAATGGTTGATACTGCATCAAGTTTGAATGTTAGAATTTGTGGCTCCTCTATAATGGCTCTCGTGTGTTAGCCTCTATCGTCCGGCTAGATATCATCACAATAAATGGCACACGTATCCTTGAGCCACTATCGTCTAGGCTAGCTGGAGACATGAATTGGTACGCTGGCAGATTTCTCTAAACTATCGAACTCTAAGTTGGACCCCTCCTCAGAACCTAAATCTGTACGGTCATAAGAGCTCTATTGAGACCCCCCTCTTGAGCTGGATAAGTGGATAAAGTTGCTCCAATCATGTCCTCCCTCCTCAGGGACTGGAGGATGTGCTATAGAATAGGGGTCTGGGCTAGAATAATCTGATGGGATAGTGCCTATGTCTGTCGTGGATCAACGTCCTCAGTAGGATGAACATCAAGCTCCTTAATTAAGCCACTCCTCTCAGACTCTATTGGCTCGTCTTGTAATTGATGTCTAAGAGCCCCAGCCTCTGCATGTCTAGCAGTATCAACTTTTTATGCCATAGTACCTGCAAATGAGAACACGTGAGTCAACAATAATTAAAACCAAAACAAAGATGTGCAAAAAATATTTACACAGATAGAAAGCATGAAACCCATTTACGAGCCATAAAATGAACTATAGACCATAAAAGGTAGTCGTGGAAATAACATAACAGTGATAATGCTTACTAGAATTACAACCACAAGACCCATTTACAGCTTGTTGTTTGAACTTTGGGTGATGGAATGGGGTCGTGGTTGCAAACCCTTCAAAGTATTCTACAGGAACTCAAACCATGAACACTATTTATGACTCGCATATGAAATTACGAGTCATAAATAGGTTAGTCATGTTGAACTTGAATTTATCAAGTTTCTACAATCCATCCATGGATTGAACCATGGGCCATTAAAAACCCTCATAATTGTGGATATCCAGTACTTGAAAAATCCAAGTGCTATTCTATTTTCAAATCATGTTTAAATACTCTAATATTCAACTAAAACCTCAATTAACACGTGTAACACAATTTTCAATATACAATCCAACATACGTTAACAAGATTTAGCAAAACACTGTCCAATTAAAGTCCAACAAAGTGTCAAACAAAGTCCAATACAACAATATATATTTGTAACACTTAATATTTAGCCCAAATCCAATCAATATACATAAGCACATACCCAAACCCAATTTTGTCAACCCAGTCCAATTTGAACTGTAAACATAGTGACAATTACAGTCCTAACACATGGTCCAACACTGAAACATGGTATATATAAATTCAATCAATTCTTACTTCTCAGTCCAAATTTAACATTGTGTCATCCTAAAGAATTCACTATTTGTTTCATTTCACCACACATAGTATACGCATAGGAAAATCATAGGTCAATTACAACAAATGCCTTTGCATTCATCAATTTGGAGTAATCAATTTTCATCCATGTATAATAAAATTCAACACCCACATCATTTCCTAACACAATATTTCATAAGTTATCATGTTTAACCCCAATATTGGGGCATAGCAGAATTGTCGATTAGGGCACAATAACAATGGCACAATTTTCCAAATTCTAATAATTCTACAATTATTGCAAGATATAGTTTGAAAAATCTTATTAGAAAAGCTTAGTAGGCAGAAATTTGAGATGAGATGCCCTATACTAAGAGTTGAATCTGATTAGATTTAGAAAGGCAGTCACCGGAATAGTGGAGGATTGTCGGATTCTTGCCGAAATAGCGAGTGGGTGTCAAAATTCTTGCCGACATAAGGAAGGGATGTCAAAATTTTGGTTGAGAGTGGGAAAGGTGATCGGAGGTTGTAAGGGTGATGAGATTTGGAAAAAGCAAAAAGAAAAGGGGTTTTACCTTTTTATTTTAATCGAGTTCGGTTAATCTTTTACAGCCTTTATTCCACGAAAGTCCAATTATGGGTCGTGGATGATTCTATGGATCGTGACTCTAGTTTTGTAGTTTGGATCTTCCACATTTTGAGACTTGGGATCCATGAAGTCCATTCATGAGTTGTGGTCTGAACTACAGCTCGTAGATAGATTTTGTAGATTCCTCTGAACTTATCAAAATATAAAAATCTTACTTTGATTCTACGAACCCTATTATGGCCCGTAAAACTTTCAACGAGCCATAAAGTTGGCTCGTGGACTCAACCTATAGAAACTCATGCTCACTATAATTGGATGTATGAGCAATGTTTATGAGCCATAGTTTAAACCACAGTCTATACACTGACTCATAAAACCATATTTTTCCTAATTTTTTTACTTATCTGATTTTTCATCCTGTTCCTGCATATACTCATTAAAATAAATTGTTATCTTATAACTTTCCTGACTTTGAGTTCAAAAATACAAGGAAAATTGAAATGAATTAAGGTACCTATGAGTCCAAAACTAAAACACAACACAATTACAAGGAAACAAAAGATACAATCTTGGGTTTCCTCTCAAGTAATGCTTAATTTAATGTCGCAGCATGACTAGTCTACTTGGTTACTCAGACTTCACCAAGTTTTCATATTTCAACTGTCTTTATGTCATCAGCATTGCCAAAGTATGGTTTGATCCTCTGTCCATTGACTTTGAACCTCGTGCTATTATTATTTTCTAACTCAATGGCTCCACGGTGGAGAATATATGTGACCTTGTAGGGACCCAACAAGTTTGACTAGACTTTGCTAGGAAACAACCTTAGTCTAGAATTGAACAATAGAACCAAGTCTTTTGGCGTGAATTGACAGTGCTCAATGGGACATTTATGATAATTCTTCATATTTTGCTTGTACAATGTTGAGCTCTCATATGTCCTCAACCAAAAATCATCAAGTCTTTTGAGTTGGCTTAGCTTTGAATTCGCAACATCATTCCTCTCATAGTTCAGCTTCTTGAGTGCCCACATTGCATTGTGCCTATGCTCTAGTGGTGAGTGGAAAGCTTTACCAAAAATAGGTTGGTAAGGAGACATACCTATGGGAGTTTTAAATGTAGTCTGGTAAGCCCACAATGCATCAACTATCTTTCGTGACCAATTTGTCTAATTTGCATTCATTGTTTTTAAAAGAATATTCTTAATCTCCCTATTATATACCTCAACTTGCCCACTCATCTGGGGATGATAAGGAGTTGCAATAGTGTGTATCACCCCTTAATTCTCTAGTAGATCTCTGAACAACCTATTACAAATGTGGGGAACCTCCATCTCTTTTGATAGCTTGAGGAGTGCCAAACCGTGAGAAGATGTTCTTCTTAAAGAATGTTGTGATGTTTATACCTTTATTATTAGGAAGTGGAACCATTTCCACCCACTTCGAAACATAGTCTACAACAACTGAGATGTACTTACTCCCATATGAACTTATGGACTTCCCTATGAAGTTTATACCCCATACATCAAACAACTCAATAACTATAATGGGGTTAAGAAGGAGATCATGCTTTCAGGAAATTCCACCTTCTCTTTAGCACTTGTCACATACTTTGGCATAGTATCTTGGTGAATGGTAGGCCAATAATAGCGCACTATAAGACCTTATATGTCGTTTGAATACCAGTATGATTTCCACCAACTAATGATGAATGACAAGCCTCAAGAATGCGCATCCTTTCAACCTCAGGAATGCAAAGACAAATAATCCCATCTGCACATACACAAAATAAATATGGTTCATCCTAAAAGAACTTTCTCACATCAGACATGAACTTTTAATGCTGGTGGGAATTCTTATCAGTTGGCACTGCATCACTGACTAAGTAATTAGCAAAGTCTACAAACCATGGTATCAAGTCATGTGATGAAACCAACATTCTCTCATCAGGGAACACATCATTAATCTCTAACCCATCTTCAAACTTTCCCATAACATCATCCTCGAGTCTGGATAGGTGGTCGGCAACTTGATTCTCTATCATTTTTCTCTCAATAACCTCTAAGTCAAAATTTGAAGAAGAAGTGCCCATAGAATTAACCTTGGCTTTGCATCCTTCTATACCATCAAGTACTTCAATACTAAATGATCTGTATGCATAATGACTTTGGTTCCCAACGAATATAACCTAAATTCTCAAACTCAAAGACCACTATAAATAACTCTTGCTTAGTGATAATATATTTTGGGTGCTGCATTAAGGGCTTTACTAGCATAGTAGATGGGATATAGGATCTTATCTCTGTGTTGTCCTAGTTCCACCCTAGGATCTACCCCACTTGCATCACACATGTTCTCGAAGGGTTGAGTCTAATTTGGTGCGACAATGATAGGTACCAAAATAAGCCTCTGCTTCAACTTCTCTAATGCCTTGAGACATGCATCATCAAATACAAACTCAACATACTTTTAAGTAACTTGGACAATGGATGTGCAATTTTTGAGAAGTTCTTTATGAACCATCAGTAGAAGCCTACATGTTTGAAGAAACTCTTCACACTTTTTGCAGAGATAGGTGGGGGGAGCTTCTCAATAACCTCGACTTTAGCCTTATCTACCTCGATACCTTTTATGGAGATTCTGTGTCCTAGCATGATACCTTCTTTCACCATAAAGTGGAACTTCTCCGAATTCAAGACAAGATGACACTCTTTACACTGCTTCAACACATCATGTAGATGCTTTAAACAATCCTCGAATGAATCTTCAACAACACTGAAATCATCCATAAATACCTCAATAGTATCCTCCACCATATTTGAGAATATTGACATCATGTGTCATGCCCTGGGAGGGTACCCTTGGCGTGGCCGGTACTCAGAGACTATTAAGCGAACCACTCGACTTCATCATATTCGTTTAATCACAATCTAATAGTGGAAAACCTTAATGGTAAAGAAATACTCAATGAAATATAATGATAAAATGATAATCCAAAGGCCAAAGGCCAAACAATCTATCCATCGACCAAGTACGACTTATATGGAAGAAAACTAGTCACAAATAACATCCAATCACACTTGACCATCTAGTCTATGAAGCCTCTAAACATCTGACTAAGTGGTGCCAATGACAAGTCCATGACTACCTCAAAATAAAATAGAAAAGCTAAAATCCAAACTAGAAGATAAGATAGGACATCCTCTAAAAGTAGGAAAGGACTCACCAATCAAGTGAATGTAAATAGGTCCTCAACGGAGTACCTACTGATGACCGCTAGTACCTGTCTCTGCATCATGAAAAGATATAGGCTCAAATGGGTATCAGTACGTAGAATGTACTGGTATGTAAAATGGCAGAATAAAACATGTAAAGGCAAGATAACATCAACTCAAAATAACTCTACTCAAGAAATAGGAAGCTCAATCATCAAGTCAAGAGTCTACAGTAAGAAATACAGTGTAGACAATGACCACTCACATACCATCTCATTCCATCCACTCAGAGTATTATCAAGACCTATTTGGGAGTTTCTCTAATCGACAACCATCACCTATGAGCAGGTGATTATACAACGAAGCGATGTCATTGTCACATCCATCTAATACCTTGTCAGGGTAAAGAACATCTCATCAGTAGGACCACAATAATAATATCAAGTCCTATTTTCGGGACAGTAAGAAAATATCTGATTTTATGGTTCAATCCTCTCTTATGCTAGCAACGTAGTTATTAAGTTTGAGTTAGAATTACTCTTACTCAATTCGGTGATCAATACTCATCCCAAGACTCATTATGCTCATAAGACCTCAACTCTATGGTTAACTCATTCATCTAGTCTCATAGGACATTCGTCAGCTCAGTTTATCACATCAATCATCAACTCTTTGATTACATTCTTTTAAGGTTTAGTTTTTGACTTGTAAAAACTCAATCATGCATCATTTAAACTCATAGCATTCAAGAAATAATAATAGAGTTAAAGCATTTAAGGATTCTATAAACTCGTCAGGTTCAAATTGTACTCATGCGTACTCATTTAAATGCAATAGTTAAAAATAACAATAATTCAGTCTAGGGTTCATGTAGAAAAGTAAAATCATCAACTTCTAGTATATAATTCATAAAAACTACAATTCATGCAAAATTATATATATATATATATATATATATATGTTAGAATTTAAGAAAAACCTTCAAGAAACATCCATGAAAACTCAATTCATCAACAATTCCATCAATTTAGGTTATGGGGCATAAGGAAGAACAAAATTCATGTTTTTGTTTGCCTTACAACCTGGAAATAGGAGAAATAATCAAACCTTAGTCGATCCTCACATTTGTACTCAAACCCCTCATCTTTCTCTCCCCTTCGTTGCCCTCAAGAAATCCCTAAGCGCGAAGAATGGTGAAAAATAACCTTGGGTTCTATTTTGAGATTCAAATTAAGTCTAAAACGTTCAAGGTTTTACTTAAAAGGGATAGAAATTGACAAAATTACCCCTCTTTAAAACTATAACAGGGGTCCACGAAACCCCATCTACGAGCTATAGAACATTTTACGGGTCGTAGATGGCCTTTCATAGATGGGATGACCAAGAATTTAGCTACTGGAATGTCCCACAAAACCTTACCTACAAGCCCTGAAACTTTTTACGAGTCGTAAGTCCATCTCGTGGATACGGGTGTCTAAAGTTGTGAGGTACTGAAACTTGATACGAAACCTCTTCTACCATCCGTAAAAGGTTATACAAGTCGTTTGGTAACTCGTAGTTTAAGATATTGGAAATTTCATTTTGGGGAAAACTGGAACCTTTCACGGGACCAATCCACGACCCCGTAGAAGGCTTTATGATTTGTAGATGGATTCATGAAGTATGGAGCTAAAATTTGACTTTTTGGATCTTTCCACGAAACCTCAATTTATGGGTCGTACTTTAATCCACGACCTGTAAGTGGTTTTGTGGAACTACTCAGTTCTGGTAGTGTTTAGTAAAACGGCTATAACGTTTGACTCCAAATTCCAAATAAGGTGAAACCAGTGGTGTTAAAAAGCTAATTCTAATAGAATTAATTTGATAGGTTATGATCCACCTAATTCATTGTGTGTTAAGAGTTATGGTCATGTAAAGTCAACCCTTGCATAATTGATCACTAGAAACTTAATTTATTGGAATGTTTTGAACTCGTCTAAGTGTTAGAAGTCTCTTATGACCCTAATACACTTCTCATATGTAAGAATGAGTCTTGAAACATAGGTACATGTGAATATAGAGTTATGGGGTGTCACAATATCTCCCCTTTAGGATCATTCTTCCTCGAATGATGAGCAACTCAAGGCTTATTAAGCAAGAACACTATCAAGAACTCAATTACTCGGATACTCGAATACTCATACTCCAGAATCAACTTCAACTCAGGATTTAGAATTAAAAGACAATTTCTAACATCATCATTAGGCACGAATACAATTAAAGACATGCATACTCATATACTCATAGATTCAAAAAAGGCATCAACTCAGAGATAAAAACTCAACAATGGAAAGATAACTCGGAGAATAGATATGAATTATTACCACCAATTTCATCATTAAGAGGCAGAAATAGGTGAGGGTATCTATCCTTCATATCCTCTTCAGCTTCCCATGTAGCCTCTTCAACAGATTGACTTCTCCACAACACTTTTACTAATGCAACCTCTTTAGTTCTCAACTTGCGAACTTGACGATCCAGGATTTAGATTGGGATTTCTTCATAACTCAAACTATCTTTCACTCTAATGCTTTCAATAGGCATGACGAAGGATGGATCTCCCAAACACTTCTTAAGCATAGAAATATGAAAGCCCGGATAGATGGTTTCCAACTCTTGTGGTAGCTCCAACTCATAAGCTATATTTCCCACTCTTTTCACAATTTGGTAGGGGCTAATGTATCGAGGACTCAACTTCTATTTCTTCCTAAATTGCATCATACGCTTCATGGGTGACACTTTCAAGTACAGCCATTCATTGACCTCAAACTCTAAGTCTCTTCTTCTAACATCAGAGTAAGACTTTTGATGACTCTGTGTAGTTCTCAATCTATCTTGGATGATCTTCACTTCCTCCATAGATTGATGTAACAAGTCTGGTCGAATCAACCTTGCTTAACCTACCTCGATCTATCCAATAGGTGATCTACATCTCCTCCCATAGAGGGCCTCATATGGAGCCATCTGAATGCTCGAATGGAAGCTGTTGTTGTAGGCAAACTCAATCAGAGGCAAATGATCATCCCAATTACCCTTGAAGTTGATGACACAGGCCCTCAACATATCCTCTAGGATCTGTATTGTACGCTCTTCTTGACCATCGGTCTGAGGGTGAAAAGTGGTGTTAAGATTTACCTTCGAACCCAAGCCTTTCTGGAAATATTTCCAAAATTGTGTAGTAAATTAGGCTCCTCTATATGATATGATAGACAAGGGAACTCCATGTAGTCTAACGATCTCTCTTATGTATAGTCGGGCATAATCCCTGGTTGTGTCAACTGTCTTTACAGCTAAAAAGTGTGCAGATTTAGTCATCCTGTCAACTATCACCCAAATCGAATCATGTTGCTGATGAGACCCCGATAAGCCTCTAATGAAGTCCATATTGATCATCTCCCATTTCTATTCTGAAATCTCAAAATTCTGAGCTACTCCACATGGCCTTTGATGCTCAACTTTAACTTATTGGAAATTTGAGCATTTAGAAACAAACGCAGGAATGCCCCTCTTCATTCCACTCCACCAATAAACCTCTCTCAAGTCGTGGCACATCTTAGTTGACCCTGGGTGGATAGAATACCTAGAGTTATGGGATTCTGCCATGATCCTTTCTCAAATACCATCAACATCTGGAACACATAGTCTGCCTTGATATCTCAATACTCTATCTCCCCTTTTGGCAAAAGCCATCACCTTCTGTTTATGCACATATGCCTTCAATTAAAGAAAAATAGGGTCTCGGTCTTCCTTTTCCTTCACCTCTACTACAAGAGATAATGTAGACCCATTATGCACAAGTATCCCACCTTCACCATATTTATCTAATTAACTCCCAGTCGTGCTAGCCACTGCACCTCTTTGGCCAATTCCTTCTTCTCTCCTTTCATATGAGTAGTACTTCCCATAGACAACCTGCTAAGAGCATCAGTGACCACATTAGCTTTACCTGGATGGTAGAGGATGCTCATGTCGTAGTCCTTGATCAACTCAAACCATCTCCTCTGCCTTAAGTTAAACTTTTTCTGGGTGAATACATATTGCAGGCTCTTGTGGTCTGTGAATACATCGACAAATGCTCCATATAAATAGTGGCGCCAAATCTTGAGAGCAAACACTACCGCAACCAATTCTAAGTCATAAGTTAGATAGTTCCTCTCATGGGTTTTAAGTTTTTTGGAATCATAAGCTATGACTCTACCTCTTTGCATTAAACATATCCCAATCCCACTCTAAAAACATCACAGTAAATAAAAAATCTATTAATCCCTTCAGGAAAAGTTAGTACTGGTGTAGTAGTCAATTTGGTCTTCAACTCTTGGAAACTTTTCTCACATTCATCATACCACTGAAACTTGATCTTCTTTTGAGTCAGTATAGTCAACGGTGTGGATATGGAAGAAAATCCCTCAACAAATCTACAAACGTAGCCAGCTAGACCTAAAAAGCTCCTTATATCTGTGGGTGAGGTTGGTCTAGGCCAATTCTTGAATGCCTTGATCTTTTAAGTATCAACTCGTATGCCATCTTCCAAAACCCCATGGCCCAAAAATGCCACAGATTTAAGCCAAAACTCACACTTTGAAAAATTTGCATATAACTCATTATTCTTGAGAGTCTGCAAAGCGGTCCTAAGGTAATTAGCATACTCCTCCTCATCTCTGGAATACACCATATCATCAATAAACACGATCACAAACATGTCAAAATACTGTCTAAACACTCTGTTCATCAAGTCCATAAAAGTTGCAGGTGTATTTTTCCATCCAAAGAATATTACCATGAACTCGAAGTTACCAAATTCGGTTTGGAAAGCCGTCTTTGAGATGTCACATTCTCTCACTTTCAACTGGTAATAGCCTGATTGGAGGTCTATCTTGGAGAAAACAGGGGCACCCTGAATTTGGTCAAACAAGTCATCAATTCTTGGAAGGGGATATTTGTTCTTAATGGTTACCTTATTTAATTAGCGATAATCTATACACATTCTGAGGGAACCATCCTTCTTTCGAACAAATAGGATAGGAGCACCCCACGGAGAGACACTCAACCTAATAAATCCCTCATCCAAGAGATCTTTCAACTGCTCCTTCAGTTTCTTCAACTCGGTAAGAGCCATTCTATTTGGAGGAATAGAGATAGGCTGAGTATCGGGAAAAACATCAATTCCAAATTTGATCTCCCTATCAGGAGGGACTCCAGGTAAATCATCAGGGAAGAAATTAGGAAACTCATTGACAACTAGAATTGACTCAAAAAGTGGAGACTCTACATCATCAGCCTTAACTCGCACGAGGTGATAGATACACCCTTTAGAAATTAGCTTTCTATCCTTAAGGTAGGAAATAAACTTACCCTTAGGTATTGTAGAACTACCCTTCCATTCTATAACAGGATCATTCAAAAATTGGAATTTGACCGTCCGGGTTCTACAATTGATAGAGGCATAATAGGCGTAAAGCTAATCCATGCCAAAATTCACATCAAAGTCAACCATCTCTAACTCAATCAGATTAGCAAGAGTATCTCTATGATAAATGGACACTACACAATCTCTATAAACCTTTTTTGCTATAATAGACTCACTAGTAGGAGTAGAAACACTGAAGGGCTCAAGAAGACATTCAGGAAATATCTCAAACTTACTAGCCACATATAGAGTTACAAATGATAAAGTATCACCTGCGTCAAGCAAGGCATATACATCATAAGAAAAGACTCGAAGCATACCTGTAACACCATCTAGTGTAACTTTCTGATCATGTTGATTTCCTACCACATATAGATGATTTATACCTCTGCCCGTATTAGTAATGGAACCTCTCTGATTAGAACTTGCCTGTGGTGCTGCCGATGACTGAGCTCTATTACCTCCCTCACCCCATCTTTTCACTGGGCACACGTTCTGGAAATGACTAGTCTGCCCACACTTGAAGCAAGCATTTGTGCCCTCTCGGCACTCACATAGGTGGAGTCTGCCACACTTTTCACATGGTGATTTCCCTCTCGAACCTTGAGTCACACTAGTTTGGGATTGAGAACCTTGAGCTCTGAGATTCTGATAGCCCTGTGACTTCTGATCATACCTGTTACTCAGAGCTAGTGCACTTGTTGAGGATGGTGTATAATTTGAAGACCTCTTCTAGAAATATGACATGTCCCCTTTACTTTGCTTCTACTGGCTAAGCTCATGCCCTGTTGACTAGCCTTCTTGCTCGCATTCTCCTCCCTAACCCTCTTCTTATCCTCCTTTAGTTACTACACATAAACCATAACTCTGGAGATGTCCATGCCTGGAATCAGCAATGTCGCCTTGCACTCTTTTTTCACATATTTTCCCAAGTTAGATATGAATTTTCTCATTCTAGATCTCATGTCAGGGACCATCTCTCGAGCATACCTGGATAGATGTATGAACTTAAGGCTATACTCCTTGACAGTCATACCCTCTTGTTTCAAGTTGACAAACTCCTCAACCTTCATTTCCCTCAACTCTCGTGGAAAGAAGTGGTCAAGAAAGGCACTCTCAAAATCATCCCAAATGGTAGGCTCAGCATCCTCACCTCAACTCTCTTCCCATTGATTGTACCAAGCATTTGCCACATCCTTGAGTTGATAGGAAGCAAGTTCAACTCCCTCAACTTCAGTAGAATGCATAGCTTTCAACACCTTCCACGTCTCATCAATAAAGTTCTAGGGGTCTTCCTCAACCTTAGACCCTGTGAAGACTGGCAGGTTCATCCTAAAAAAATCTCTAAGTCTGGTTGTAGCTATTGCCTCTTGGGAGCTAGAGCTAGGGGCTGTGATCTCTGATTCCCACTCTGAGCGGCTACTAGTTGGGTGATCATATTGATAGCTTCTCTAAAATCAGCTTCTGTAGTAGGAGCAGGTGGAGCAGTAAGTGCTTGTGGAACATCGGTGGCTCTATTTGGTCAACCTTGACCCTTAGTCTCCATCTGAGTAGGCACCTCTGGTGGGGTATTTGTAGCATTAAAATATGAAGCATCTCTTTGGGTGGCGATACACTTAGGAGGCAAGATCTACAAACGCATAACGCACGAATCAGATAGATATTTTAATAAAGTTAAACTCTATTGCACGAACCCAGAATATAAGAGAAGTATAACAATTTCTAATGTCCTATAGCCTCCTGTTTATAAAGTGTGGTGCACAACATACCTATAAAAAAGACTCTACAAGACACGACTTCATAGACTCCATAGGACACTTGAACTCTGTGCTCTAATACCAAGTTTGTGACACCCTAAGAGGGTACCTTGGTGTCGCCGGCACTCAAAAACTATTACTAACCCCCAAGTAAACCACTCGGCTTCATCACATTCATTCAATCATAATCTAATAGAAGAAAACCTCAATGGTAAAGAAATACTCAATGAAATATAATGATAAAATAATAATCCAAAGGACAAATAATCTATCCATCAACTAAGTAAGACTAGTATGGAAGAAAACTAGTCACAAATAACATCCAATCACACTTGATCATCTAGTTTATGAAGCCTCTAAACATCTGACTAAGTGGTTCCAATGACAAGTCCATGGTTACCTCAAAATAAAATAGAAAAGCTAAAATCCAAACTATAAGATAATATATGACATCCTCTGAAAGTAGGGAAGAACTCACCAATCAACTGAATGTAAATAGGTCCTCAACTGAGTGCCTGCTAATGACCGCTAGTACCTATCTCTGCATCATGAAAAGATGCAAGCCGAAATAGGTGTCAATACGTGGAATGTACTGGTATGTAATATGATAGAATGAAACATGTAAAGGCAAGATAACATCAACTCAAAATAACTCAACTCAAGAAATAAGAAGCTCAATCATCAAGTCAAGAGTCAAAAGTAAGAAATACAGTGTAGACAATGACCACTCATATACCATCTCATCTTATCCACTTAGAGTACTATCAAGACATATTTAGGAGTTTCTCTAACTGACAACCATAACCTATTAGCCGGTGTTGATAAATAAAACGATGTCGTTGCCACATCCATCCAATACCTTGTCAGGGTAAAGGACATCCCATCAGTGGATCCACAATAATAACATCAAGTCCTCTTTTCGGGACAATAAGAAAATATCTGATTTTATAGTTCAATCCTCTCCTACGCTTTCAATGTAGTTATTAAGTTTGAGTTGAACTTACTCTTACTCAATTCGGTGCTCAATATTCATCCCAAGATTCATTATGCTCATAAAACCTCAACTCTATGGTTAATTCATTCATCTAGTCTCATTGGACATTCATCAGCTCAGTTCATCACATCAATTATCAACTCTTTGGTTACATTCTTTTAAGGTTTGGTTTTTGACATGTAAAGACTCAATCATGCATAATTCGAACTCATAGCATTCAAAGAACAATAATAGAGTTAAAGCATATAAGGATTCTATAGACTCGTTAGGTTCAAATTGTACTCATGCGTACTCATTTAAATGCAATATTTAAAAGTAACAAGAATTCAGTCTAGGGTTCATGTAGAAAAGTAAAATCATCAACTTCTAGTATATAATTCATAAAAACTATAATTCATGCAAAATTATATAGATATATGTTAGAATTTAAGAAAAACCTTCAAGAAACATCCATGGAAAACTTAATTCATCAATAATTCCATCAATTCAGGTTATAGGGCATATGGAAGAACCAAATCCATGTTTTAGTTAGCCTTACATACTTGGAAATATGAGAAACAATCAAACCTCAGTCAATCCTCACGTTTGTACTCGAAACCCTTATCTTCCTCTCCCCTCCGTTGCTCTCAAGAAATCCCTACGCATGAAGAATGGTGAAAAATAAGCTAGGGTTCTATTTTGGGACTTAAATTAAGTCAAAAACGTCCAAGGTTTTACTTAAAAGGGATAGGAATTGAAACTTTTACCACTCTTTAAAATTGTCTTAGGGGTCCATGAGACCCCTTCTACGAGCTGTAGAATATTCTATGAGCCATAGATGGTCTTTTGTAGATGGGACGACCAAGAAATTTGGCTACGGGAATGTCCCACAAAATCTCACCTACAAGCCGTGAAACTCTTTACGAGTCGTAAGTCCATCTCGTGGATTTAGGTGTCTAAAGTTTTGAGGTACTAGAACTCAATACAAAACCACTTCTACAAGTCGTAAAAGGTTATACGAGTCGTCTGGTAACTCGTAGTTTAAGATACTAAAAATTTGATTTTGGGGCAAACTGGAACCTTTCACGGGACCAATCCAGGACTTGTAGAAGGCTTTACAATTTGTAGATGGATTTGTGAAGTCTGGAACTAAAATTTGACTTTCTGGACCTTTCCACGAAACCTCACTTTATGGGTCGTACTTCAATCCACGACCTATAAGTAGTTTCGTGGAACTACTCTATTCTGGAAGTGTTCAGTAAAATGGTCATAACTTTTGACTCCAAACTCCAAATGAGGTGAAATCGGTTTTCTTGGAAAGATAATTCAAAGAGATTTCAATGGGTAGGTCATAGGCCACTTAATCCTTTGTGTGCTAAGAGTTATGGTTGTTTAAAGTAGACCCTTTCATAATCAATCACTATAAACTCAATTTATTGGAATGTTTTGAACTCATCTAAGTGTTAAAAGTCTCTTACGACTCTAATATACTTCCCATATGTAAGAATGAGTCTCAAAACATAAGTACATATGAGGATAGAGTTACAGAGTGTCACATCATGCATCTTTGGAAGGTGGTTGGTGCATTACATAATCCAAATGACATCCTCTTAAATATGAAGGTTCTATAAGGACATGTAAAAGTAGTCTTCTTTTTATCCTCTAGAGAGATAGAAATCTGGTTGTAGCCTAAGTAACCATCAAGAAATTAGTACCAGCCTTTTCCCGCCAATCGATCTAGCATCTGATCTATGAACGACATAGAGAAGTGATCTTTCTCTATAGAAGCATTGAACTTATGATAATCCATACAAACCTTCCATACTATGAGTGGTCTCATGGAAATCAATTCATTACTTACACTCAGAACCATAGTGATACGTCCATTCTTTTGAACACACTAGATTGAAGTCATCCATTCATTGTCAGCAATCGAATATACCACACCAGCGTCCAACCACTTGATGATCTCCTTACACAAAACCTTCTGCATGGGTGGGTTAAGACATATTTGGTGCACAATACTCAATTTGTAATCCTTGAAAAGCTGAATTTTATAAGTGTAGATGCCTAGGGGGAATGCCAATGATGTCTATAATCATCTGTCAAATTGCCTTTTTGAATCACTTGAGGATCGAAACCCATGCCTTCACCTATCCGTCATCAAGGTCTGCTACAATAATCACATGTATGTATTGTTAGGCCCTAAAACACATACCTTAAGTAGGCGGGAAGATCCTTCAATTCTAACACCGATGGTTGTTTGATGGATGGTCTAGTAGGTTGCATTTCATGATTCTTCAAGTCCAACTCAAGTTTGATTTGGTGTCTAAAGTATCCATGGGATTGAAGTGCTTTAACTATCTCATCAAAGTCTGCGATGCTATTAGTTTAAAAATTCATCAACACAGCCTCAAGAGTTTTGACACCCATCTTTTCCTCTATGGGTACCTCTAGTTGCACTTCATCAACACTTTAGATCATAGAGAAAACCATCAAATCATTAGGTCTCTTCATATACTGGCAAACATTAAAGATGACTTCCTCTTAATTCAATCTAAACATGAGTTGACCCAACTCCATATCTACTAGAGCTCATCTAGTGGCTAGGAATGGCCTACCCAAGATGATTGAGACATCAAAGTCTACTTCACAATAAAGAATGACAAAGTCTGTAGGAAATATAAAATTTTCAACCTAAACACAAACATCATATAGTATCTCCATAGGTTTCTTGACCGTCATGTTTGCCATTAACAACTGCATTAACGTCAGAGTAGGGGCTTCCAAGCCTAACTGCTTGCGCACTACAAGAGGCATAAGATTGATGTTAGCTCTTAAGTCACATAATGCCTTGTGAAATTAAAAGGTATGATAGTTCAGGGAATAATGAATGCTCTAGGGTCTTCCTTCTTTTGTACTATGAACCTAGTTGCAATGGCTCCACAATAATGAAGATCATAATCAAGCTCTTGACTCACCGTCCACTTCTTTGTGACTTAATCCTTCATGAACTTTGCATACCCAAGAATATATTTCGATGCGTGTATGAGAGGAATATCGATGAAAAACTTCTTCAACAAAGAAGTGAAGTTCTGGAACTTCCCTTCCTTGTTCTTCTTCTTGAGCCTCTGCGGGAAAGGTGGTGGAGGCCTCGGTATGGGTTTCAACTTTCTCAGAACAACCACATCTTCTTCCATACTATCTTTGGCCTGCTCATCTCAAGTCTCTGCTTTTGTTGCACTCTTTGCGATCTCCTCTCTGACCTCATTATCAACTTTTGAAATTGGTGGGTCAATCTTCTGCTTACCATCCTGTGTCATCACTACCATAAAATGTCCATTGCTCTTCAGATTTTGCACCATGATGCTTAGCAGTGTACTTTCTGGCATTGGTTTAACTACATTGACATCTGACAAAATTACTCCTACAACTGTTTGATGGCTACCACATAAGACTAAAGCTTTTGTTCGATCCCAGATATATCAATTTTCATCTCTTTTAAGGTCTCATCCTGTGCATCAACTTTCTTAAGCAATTTGCTAAACATCTCTTCAATCCTTGAACTACCAACTCTAGAATAACAATTTTGTGGCGGTAAATATGATCTATTTCAATCATTATGATACCCTTCTCTACACCCCTAGTCACCATCTCGGTCTTGGCCTCTGTTCCTATTGTAGTATCCTCCTTGGTTGTTGTTATCTCTATAGACATTCTTTCTATTGTAGTTCTGACCTTGGTGCCAATAATCCTTGTTAGATCCGTGGGCATTGCTTTGGAAACCCCCCATCTGATCAGTCACAAAACATGCATCCTCCTTACAACAAAATTCATCATAAATAGGCATTTTAGCGCCATTGACTTATTGCATTAACCCGCTCTTGGTTTTTCTTCATCAATAGACCAACATTAGTATTAATTCAAGAAAACTCTTGTAATACTTCTTGATTTAAGTTTGCTTGCTCTGAATGTGTACTAACTGAGAAAGAGTTTTTCATCATCTCTGAGTCTCGTTTACCCCATGCACGATTTGTCTTGGCCACTCATTCAAGTCTTTGGGTTACCTCAACAAAAGTGCAATCCAAGAATGAACCTCTGATTATGGTATCGATGATTGCTTTACTGTTATTATCTAAAGCTCGATAGAAGATCTCCACTGAGGAATCATATGTGATCTTGTGGTATGGAACACTCCACAAATACTTGACAAATCGCTCCCATGTTGCACTAATAGATTCTCCAGGTGTTTTTTGGAAGTTGTTGATACGATCCTTGAGCTTTAACTTCTTTCATTTGTAAAATACCTCTCCGAAAAGGTTTTTTGCATATCTATCCATGTAGATACAGAGCTTTATGAAATCTCAGGTAACTATACCGTTGTTTCACCGGTAAGGGATAATGGGAAGACACAAAGCCCAATGACATCCATGGACAAGTTTTGATTTTCCATCATACTCGTGCAAAAAAAGACAACATTGTGTAAATGGTTATGTGGATCCTCTAATGGAAAGCTTGAGAACAACCCTCTATGTTGCAATATCTGCAATAACCCACTCGATATGATGAACTTAGTATCTGGAGGCAGTGAAGGCAATACAATGGCTCCTGTAACATCCACCATCATTGAATCAAGTCCATATTGATTCCACCCATCCACTCTTGCTTGTTGAACTGGTTGTGGTTGATTGTTCACCACTTGTGGAAGCAGTATGTCTTGCTCATGTAAGACAAGCATCATTCACAGCATTATTGGCATTGTCTTGGGCCATTCTTCTCAATGTTCATTGTAGCTCAGAATTGTATAGTGTCAAAGGATTGCCTCAACTGCGTGTATTGGGAATAGACTACACCTGTATGCTAGAAAAGAAATAAAAAACACAAAAATATGTAAAATACAGAAATAAGGATTAATCTCTTGTTACTCTAACTAAACCAATCTAAAATTTATATTCCCCGGAAACGACGCCAAAACTTTTTCAAATTACACCTCCCAATTGAGATATAAGTGATCGTAGTTAAAACATAGAACCTAACAACGATTAGGGTCGATCCCATGAGGAATATGTTTTAGACTTGGAATAATCAAAGCAACTTTGAGAATTTAACCAACTTATTTCCAAAAAGGGGAGGGTTATGATCTAATAAGATAACTAAAACCTATTCTAATAAAAGTTCGGATGCAAGTATTGTGAAATTAGTGTGAGATGATAACTAGGGTATTGTTGTCACGACCCAAAATTGAATTACGACTAAAGAAGAATGAAATAAAGCAACCATCACAACATATCATAAGAAATCCCAAAATCTAGAGTCAAGAGTACAAGAGCATCTAAATAGTGTAGAAGAGTAAATACAACTGTCTCAAAATAAGATACAAAGTTGTCTCATAATATCTGATAAAAATATTGAAAAAAACAATAAAGAAAATTCCAAAGATCCACGGTGACTCGAAGTCTGAGCCTCACCGGTGAGATCTAGATAGATGCATAAAACCTTAAATAGAGCGATGAACTACCCTACATGGGTCCCTGTGCTCGGTCTACAATGAAGAAACAAAGTAGAGGTGAGTAAATCGAAATGTACCTAGTAGGTTTAACTGGCTGAGTAAGAGAAATCTAACAAGTATTCAATAATGAAGAATACTACCACCTGCACCCAAAAGGGTTAGTACATAATAGAAATACATAGTGGTACAAGAATATCTCTAGAATCACCAATGGTACAACACAATGAGAGACATAATCACAATACATGGAACTCATCAAGCCATATACCAAGTATCTCATAACCTTGCCACCTGCCTATGGTCAAGGAATATTACCATGTCTCGACATTGCCACCTTCCCGTGATTAAAGGGTATCACAGTATCTCCACTTTGCCACCAGCCCACGGTCAAGGGATTTCACAATATATCACCTTTTCCACCTTCCTGTGGTCAAGGGGAACCACAATATCTCAATCTTGCCACCTACCCGGGTTAAGGGATGGTACAATGCAACATGGGATAAATACAAGCCAATGATACAATCTAGATATGCATGTATATATAATAACATCATAAGGAGAATACCGATACATGAGTCTCAAATAGTCATAGAGAATAATATCAGGTGCCACAACTAGTAACCAAATCATCAACATGTCTCAGATCATCATAATTGTATCAATAGTTAAGAGCACCAACAATACTGGAACTCAGTCGTCCCAATTATACAAGTATACCCATATTACCAGACTTTACTCGTCCCAATATAACCACATGATCCTCAAAAATATCTCATAAGCCCTCAAATTACCACAAATTACTCAATTAATATCATAAGTCTCATGTTATCATAGTTAACATCCCAACTTATCTCAATTCACAAGATTTCATCTCAATTTAATCAATAGGATCACAATTACTCAAATTTTGGTCTAGCGAGGATCACATTTCCATCAATATTCCAATATATCAATCTGTTTACTCATGATTCAGTTTATATCTCACAATTACCACATAAACATGATGAATAACTCAAATGCAGTCCTAAAATGGTTAGTTGAACCTGCCTCAATGCCAAAATCGCACTCGGACAAGCTTTCAATTAACTCAATCCACAAAATGATCCCCTAATTGATCAACCACTATCAATAATAGATACTACGCATCAAGAGGTGAATTTTGATACCCATAATGACATAAATTAGGCTTAGGGGTAAAATGGTAAAAATTAGGGCTAAAATTCAAAGTTCTCAAATTTTAAAATTGACTTTAAAATCAGGTTGTACACAAAAAATAGGTCCGTGGGTGAAAATCCCACAAAAGTCGAGTCAAAGTTTATTCAAAGTTAAGAAATTATAGTCTAAAAATCCATAATTTTTTACATTCAAAGTCATGAATTTTAAGACAAAACCAAGATAAAACTTATGAAAAATAATTAAAATAATGTTAGAATCACTTACCCAAGACAATCCTTTGAAAATTCTCTTCCAAAGTCGCCCCAAAAGTTTGACAAGTTCATAAATGGAGTGAAAATTATGACTCTCAAGTTTTAAAAATTGTTCAGGTCAATACACTCTGTGAACACGGATAAGGATCCACAAATGCGGAGAAAAAGCAGGGGGTCACCATCCAGTACTTCGCAAACACGGAGATCTTCATGTGAATGCAGAGAGCAGGTATACTATACCTCTGTGAACATGGAGATCTTCCCGCGAACGCAGAGAAAAGTTTCAGCTACACTAGAAAACTATGCACCAGTAATACCCAAATCCGATTTCCGACTCAGAATAGACCCTCGGAACTCATCCAAATCAAAATTTCACAAACCAAATGTGTATCCATATAAGAAACAGTGATCCGGACTCAATGGAATCATCATAAATCAATTTCAAGGCCTCCTCGCCATATTTACCAATGCAACTCATATAAACTAGTTTAAAACTCAGAATACCAAAATTGCCCTCAGCAACTTCTAAAAATATGACAAGACCATTTCTTGCATTAGTTTCACCATCCGAAACTACTGGAACTATTAAAATTTCAATTTGAGCTTCCAAACTTTGAATGTTGACCGAAGTAAAACTTTAGTTCCGGAAATAATAAAAATCACAACTTTGGGCCTAAAAATATCACTTCGAATTCAGTTTTGTAACTTATCATAGACCAGTTTCGATGTTCTAGAGCTAACGGAATAGATGGATCTTTGATCTGACACCTAAAATTTAGAATGATACAAAAACTCACTTTTTAACAGCTTAAGCTTCCAAAAATGCCAAACTCGTATTTTCCACTTTTAAAACTCAGGATTTCAATTCCAACAATGTAAATAGTTCATTATTTTCCCAATACAACTTACGAAAGGGTAAGACAATAATTTTCATAGATAAGATAAAAAATAACCAACCAGGTCATTACATCATTTACCAATAAAAATAATGTTCCTTCTCAAAAATAAGGAAACGAGAAGTACCTAAAGCCTCAAAAAGGCTAGGATATCTGTCCCATATGTTAGATCAAACTCCCAAGTAGCCTCATCAATAGGGTGGTGTCGCCACTGAACCTTCACAGCAGGAATATCTTTGGCTCTCAAACTCTGAACCTGCCTGTCCAATATAGCTATAGGTTCCTCCTCATAAGATAAGTCTAAACCCAATTTAACAGAATCATAAGAAATCACATGGGACTCATCTGAAATGTATCGGTGGAGCATAGAAACATGAAAAATAGAATGTACTGATGATAATCTCGATGGTATGACCAATTCATAGGCCACCTCACCAACTCTCCTCAAAACATCAAATGGACGAATGAATCTATGACTGAGTCTGCCTCTCTTCCTGAATCTCATCACACCATTCATGGGTGAAACTTCAGCCAAACACTGTTACCAACAGAGAACTCAAGAGACCTAGTCCTCCAATTAGCATAACTCTTCCAGTGACTCTGAGTTGTCAAAAGTCTACCCTGAATCAAACGAAACTGATCTATGGTATCTCTAAGTAGATCCGCACTTAAAAAATCATCAGAGCCTGAGTCAAACCATCCAATGGGTGATCTACATCTCTGGACATATAAGTCCTCAAATGGTGCCATTTGGATGTTAGAATGGAACTGTTGTTTTAAGCGAACTCTGCCAATGATAAGTGTTGGTCCTATCATGCCCTAAAATCTATCACAAAGGACCGTAGCACATCCTCCAACACCTGAATGGTGTGCTCGGACTATCCATCTATCTGGGGTGGAAAGTTGAACTCAAATCCATTCTAGTACCTAAACCACGCTTTAGAGCCCACCAAAATTAAGAGGTGAACATTGATCCTCTATATGACACTATAGACACTCGCACACCATAAAATCTAACAATATCCTGGATATACAACCTGGCAAGTTGTTTCACACTGTAGCTAGTCTTCACCGGTAAGAAGTGAGCTGACTTGGTCAAACAATCAACGACCACCCAAACTAAGTCAAACTTGCCCAAGGCCATGGGCAAACCTGTAACAAAATCCATAGTCACTCTCTCTTATTTCTACTCAGGAATGAGCATCCTTTGCATCAATCCACTGGGCCTTTAGTGCTCATACTTGACCTGTTGGCAATACAAATACTTTGCCACAAACTCAGCTATGTCCCTTCTTATCTCGAACAATCAATAATATTATTTTAGATCATGGTACATCCTTGCCATACCAAGATAGATGGAATATCTAACACAGTAGGCCTCTTTTGATATCAATCTCACCCAACGCCCAACCTTAGGCATGTAAACTCTACCAGGTTTCCTCAAAACATCATCACAATCAATAATAGCCATCTTAGCTTCACCGCTCAACCTAGGATCCTCAAACTGGTGAGCACATATCTGATCAAGCAAGGAAGATCTAGTCTCAACAAAGGCCAATAAACTTTGAGTATGGGAATATCCAAATGAACCATCTATCTGGCAAGTGAATAAACCTCTAAAGCTTAGGGCCTCTTCTCAATCCTTAAGAATGTCAAACTCCCCATATTGGTAGCCTTCCAGCTCAAAGCATCTGTCACAATATTTACCTTCCCAAGGTGGAATAGAATAGAGATATCATAGTCCTTAAGCAACTCCAACCACCTACGCTGCCTCATGTTTAGATTAGCCTGATAAACGATGTATTTGAGACTCCGATGATTAGTGAAGATCTTACAATGCACCCCATAAGGATAGTGATGCCACAGTTTCAATGCAAAAACTACTTCATCCAACTCTAAGTCATGGGTGGGATAGTTCCTCTCATGAACCTTCAACTGTCTAGAAGCATAAGATATCACCTTCCCTCTTTGCATCAATACACCACTCAAACCCATACCGGAAGTGTCACAATATACAAAAAAAGGCACTCCCTCCTCAGGCAAAGAAAGAATAGGTGTGAAGTCAATAAATCCTTGAGCTTTTGAAAGCTCGCCTCACACTCTTCAAATCACTGAAATGCCATATCATTCTGAGCCATTCTGGTCAATGGGGCTGCTATAGAAGAGAATCCCTAAATAAAATATCGATAATATCCCACCAAACTAATGAAACTCTGAATCTCATTCATAGAACTAGGTCCAACCCACTCACGAACAGCTACCACCTTAGCTAGATCAACCATAATACCCTCTTTTGACACTACATTCCCTAGAAATACAACAGACTTAAGCCAAAACTCACACTTTGAGAACTTGACATATAACTTCTCTTCCCTCAATCTCTAGAGTACAGTCCTCAAGTGTTGAACATGATCGGCCTCGCTCTTGGAATAAAAGAAGATATCATCAATAAATATGATCTAAATATGTCTAAGTAGAGTTTGAACACTCAGTTCATTAACTCTATAAAGGCATCCAGGGCATTAGCCAACCCGAATGACTTAACCATGAACTCATAATGCCCAAAAAAGGTCATAAAGGTTGTCTTCAGGATATCAGACTCCCAAACCCTTAATTGATTATAATCGAACCTTAAATCAATCTTGGAGAATACTGAGGCACCCTGTAACTGGTCAAAAAGATTATCAATGCAAGGCAAATGTTACTTGTTCTTGATGGTCACTTTGTTCAACTGGAAATAATCAATACACATACGCATAGTGTCATCCTTCTTCTTCACAAATAAGAAAGGAGCACCCCAATAAGATACACTCAGACAAATGAACCCTTTCTTTAGCAAATCCTCCAATTACTCCTTCTATTCTTTCAACTCGGTCAGAGCCATCTGATAGAGGGTAATAGAAATTGGCTTAGTTCCCAACTCTACATCAATAGCAAGGTTTATATCCCAATTCGTAGGAACACTCGGTAAATTAGTCAAGAATACATCCATAAACTCTCTAGCAACTGTGGTGGTCTCCAAGGATGGGGACTCCTGAGAAACAACCCAAACATGAACTAAATAAGACAAACAACTCTTATCCATCAACCGACAGGAATGCATATAAGAAATAACTCCCTTAGGATAGGAGCTAGATGCTCCAGTCCACACCAATTGAGGTAACTCAAGACAGGATAAAGTCATGGTCTTTGCATGACAGTCAAGAATAGCATGATGAGGAAATAACTAGTCTATACCCAATATCACATCAAAGTCTACCATATACAACAATATCAAGTTAGCAATAGTATCTCTCCCCATAAGAGTCACAACATATCCTTGATATACCCAATTCACCACTAATGATTCTCCTACTAGGGTGTTAACACAAATAGGCTTGGCAAACGGCTCACACATAATATCAATATCTAGAGCAAAATAAGTCGACACATATGAATAAGTGAGCCTAGATCAAATAAAACTAAAGTTGGACAATGGCACATCGGAACTATACCTGTGATAACTGCATTAGAGGCCTTTGCCTCAGCTCTATATGGGAGAGCATAGAAAACTCTATGGCCACCACTAGTTTGTGGGCCTTTACGGGCTCCACCTCTCGCTGTGCCATGACCTCCTCTAATACCTCCCTTCATGCCTTGAGAGGTGTCTCTAGCTGCTGGGGTTAGGGATGGATGGGTTAATTAAGACCCTGAAGCCTGGGGGGAATGCATGATATGGACAATGGTTGGTGAAGTGCCAAACCTTATCATAAACATAACATGCCTTGGGGTCTTGCCCCTGAGATAACTGTGCCAAAGAACTACCACGTCTAGCTGAACCAAGGGAGCTATCACAGCCTGTCTGAGTAGGCCTAGACTTGCCAATACTGTTAGATGATGGAATAGCTACTTGAACTGCCCGACCCTGATGGTCTTGCCTCTAAAACTCCTGATCATGGGGCAGTTATCTACTGAACTGTCCATGCTAATGGAATCTCTTTCCTTCGCCTTATCTATCATGCATAATACGATTTATCATGTTATCATAGTCTACCACACTCTGAAAAGTGCCTCTAGCTAGAACTAAAAAAGTTGTAGCCTTCTGAAGATATCCTGCCAACCCCTTGGCGAAGCACCAAATTCTCTCAAACTCAGTAGGGATGTTGGACAAGGCATATCTAGACAATGAATGGAATCTAGCCTCATAGTCCAAAACTAACATGGAACCCTACTAGAGTCTATCAAACTCATCCCTACAGTTGTTCCGAAGGCTATATGGCATGAACCTCTCCAAGAATATCCCTATAAATTGCTCCTATGCCATGATTGGAGATCTAATAGGTCGACGAGCCAACACTAACCTCCACCACTCTTTAGCTAGGCCGGTGAACTGGTAAGAGGTATAAGCAACTCTATGAGACTCTAAAATGGCCAAATTACATAGTTGGTCCTGACACTTTGACAAGAAATAATAAGCTCTATCACCTGGGGTGCCATCAAATCTCAGGGGAGCCAAATGCATAAACTGCTCAAAACTCTTCTGCTAAGCAGTAGACATAACTGGACCAGTAGAAAAAGGTGGTACCATAAATAAGGGTGGTTCAATGGATGGAGCAATAGCCAAACTCTGAAATTGAGAACCGGAACTCTATCAAGATGTCTAAGGTGGAATTATAGTAGTTATAGAAGGATTTGTTGGGGAAGAAAGAGGTCCAACATGGGTCATGACGGTCTCAACTAGAGCTACAGAAGGACCAACCGGTACTGTGGGAACTGGTACATCAACAATAGCTGGGGCAGGAGGTGCTCCCTCCAATATATCCAATACCCTCAAAAGTAACTCATGGACCGAGGATGTAGCATTTAGGGCCAATAGTGGTGGAATAGGATTTATAAGCCCCTCTAGCTTATAAGAAGGCTCTAGAGAAGCTAACCTGATCTGACCCCAAAGCGAAGCTTCCCCTCTAACATGTCCTCGGCCCCTGGCCCTATCACGAGCTCTACCTTGACCACATGCAGGGGCCACATCAGCAGGCTTGAGCTCTCCCACTGATCGTCGGGATCTAGTCATAGGAATCTGCATAGAAGGAATAGATCAGATACTTTCCAATAATGTGATATGAAGAAACGCACAAATAGAAGAATAATATGAAATTTTTACTATAAAGTGCCCTGTAGCCTCCTAAAGATAGGTAAGGACATCTACATACCAATCCACGAGACTCTACTAGAACCCTGCTCTTGACTAACGAGCCCAACGAACCTAGGACTCTAATACAGAACTTGTCACAACCCAAAATCAAATCGCAACTAAAAAAGAATGAAATAAAGCGGAAACCATCACAACATATAATAAGAAATCTCAAAACCTAGAGTCATGAGTACAAGAGCATCTAAATAGTACAGAAGAGTAATACAACTATCTCAAAATAAGATAAAAAGAGTTATCTCATAATATCTGATACAAAGTCTTAAAAGAAGCAATAAAAAATCCCAAAGATCTACAGTAACTGGAAATATGAGCCTCACCGGTGAGTTTTGTATGGATGTAGAAAAGCTTAACTAGAGTGATCAAGTACCCTGCGTAGGTCCTTTTGCTCAATCTGTCGGGAGGAAACAAAGTATGGGTGAATACAATAAAATATACCCAGTAGGTTCAACCGACTAGGTAAGAGAAATCGAACCAGTATGCAATAATGAAGAATACTACCACCTGCATCCAAAAGGGTTAGTACATAACAGAAATATATAGAGGTACAATAAGATCTCCATAATCACGAATGGTACAATACAATGAGAGATATAATCACAATGCATGGAACTCATCAAGACATATACCAAGTATCTCATAACCTTGCCACCTACCCGTAGTCAAGGAATATCACCAGGTCTCGACCATGCCATCTGCCCATAGTCAAGGGGTACCATAGTATCTCCACCTTACCACCTATCCGCGGTCAAGAGGTTTCACAAGATATCACCCTTGCCACCTTTCCGTGATGAAAGAGTACCACAATATCTCAACCTTGCCACCTACCCAAGTCAAGGGATGGTATAATGCAACATACGATAAATACAAATCAATGATACAATCCAGATATGTATGTATATATAATAACATCATAACGAGAATACCGATACATGAGTCTCAAATAGTCGTAGAGAATAATATCAGGTGCCACAACTACTACCCAAATCATAGACATGTCTCAGGTCACCATAATTATATTAATAGCCAAGAGTACCAATAAGACTGGAGCTCACTCGTCCCAATTATACAAGTATACCCACATTACCAGACCTTACTCGTCACAATATAACCACATGATTCTCAAAAATATCTCATAAGCCCTCAAATTACCCAATTAATATCATAAGTCTCATATTATCACAGTTAACATCCCAACTTATCTCAATTCATAAGATTTCATCTCAATTTAATCAATTGGATCACAATTACTCAAATTTTGGTCTAGCTGAGATCACATTTCCATCAATATTCCAACATATCAACCCGTTTACTCATGATTCAGTCTATATCTTATAATTACAACATAAACATGATCAATAACTTAAATCCAGTCCAAAAAGGGTTAGTTGAACCTACCTCAATATCGAAACCGCACTCGGATAAGCTTTTAATCAACTCAATCCACAAAACGATCCCTGAATCACTCAGCCACTATCAACAATAGATACTATGTGTCAAGAGGTGCTTTTTTATATCCACATTGGCACTAATTAGGCTTTGAGGAAAAATGGTCAAAATTAGGGCTAAAATGCGAAGTTTCCAAATATAAAAATTGACTTTAAAATCAGGTTCTACACGAAAAATAGAGTCCGTGGGTGAAAATCCCATAAACATCAAGTCCAAATTGAATAAGAAATCATCATTAAATGTTAAGAAATCATAGTCTAAAAATTACCAATTTTGGACATTCAAAGTCATGAATCCTAAGACAAAATCAAGATAAATCTTATGGAAAATAATTAAAATAGTGTTAGAATCACTTACCTAAGACAATCCTTTGAAAATTCTCTTCCAAAATAGCCCCAAAACCTTGACAAATTTAATACAAAAAAAATGGTAACTCTCTAGTTTTTAAAAACTATTCAGGTAAACACATGTAACAAAAGCAGATAAGGATCTGCGAACGCGGAGGAGAACTGGCCTAAGACCTCGGCGAACACGGGGACCAATCCACAAACGCGGAGAAGAAGCAGGGGGTCACCACCCAGTACTCCTCGAACGCGGAGAGAAGGTACACAACACCTCTGCAAACAGGAGAAGAGTTTCACCTGCACCAGAAAACTGTGCACCAGCAATACCCAAATCCAATTCTCAACTCAGAATGGACCCTCAAAACTCATCCAGAATCAAAATTTCACAAACCAAATATGTATCCATACCAGAAATAGCGATCCGGACTCAACAGAACCATTAGAAATTTATTTCAAGGCCTCCTCACCACATTTACCAATGAAACTCATATAAACTAGTTTAAAACTAAAAATATCAAAACTACCCTTGGCAACTCTAAAAAAATTGATAAGGTCACTTCTAGCATTAGTCTCACCATCCAAAACTGCTGGAACTGTCGGAATTTCAATCCAAGCTTCAAAACTCCAAACATTGACCAAAGTTAAACTTTGGTTCCGGAAATAACTAAAATCACAACTTTGGGCCTAAAAATCTCATGTTAATTCCTAATTCAATTATGTAACTTCTCATAGACCAATTTTGACAGTCCGAAGCTCATGAAATCAAATAAATCTTCAATCAAACACTCAAAACTCAAAATGGTACAAAAACTCACTTTTTCAACAACTAAAGCATCCAAAATGCCAAAACTCATATTTTCCACTTTTGAAACTCAGGATTTCAGTTTCAACAATGCAAATAGTTCATAGTAGGCCCAAAGCAACTTATGAAAGGGTAAAATAGTAATTTTCACAAATAAGACCAAAAAAGACCAACCAGGTCATTACATTTGTGTTTCCCATGAATTTCTAATGCAATATAACCTCATAATTGTAATATTTTCTGGTGTGTAGCATGCATAATTAGTAATTTATATTCACCTAAATCCTTGGTCTGACAAATGGATGAATTTCACCACGCAACTTGGTCTGTCTATGGGTGTCACATTACTAACCCTTACCATTGTCCCAGTTTATCTATCCCTTGGTCGGTTCAAGTTAATTTTATGAGTGTAATCGCGTCAAATCTTGTTATTTATCCCTTTTTCCATTCATTAACCCCTTGGTCTGGCAAATAAGAATAAGGTGAGTTCCAATGTTGTCCATCAATTAAAAAGCAATCAAAATAAAGAGAAATAATACATGCATGCACATTTTTCAAGGATTACGAATTATTTAATTTTTACTTTGTTAGTGCTTCATGGTTTCCATAACCCTAGTTGTGGATTTAGCTACTCATGTTTGTTGCAGATGATAAAATCATGTTTGATGTTTGCATGATTAAATACTTACAATGAAGAATTTGAAGAACGAAAATCTAAAATCTCTATGTAAATCGCAACACAAAAATTCAAACGTAAGAACAAAGTGTTGTTCTCTCCCCAAAACTCTAAAGCATAAACTCAAAACTAATAATAATGTGTAATGTTCTATCTCTCTACTGGTCTACTCCTCAAAAAATAAATAAAAAATCCTATTTATAAACATGGAAAACTAAATCCTAAATTGATAAGGAAAATCAAATTTGGAGCCAACCATAAGCCAAAGTATGGTTCGTAAATGAATCCACGACTACTGGTGGGGGTATCGTAGACTGCAACACTATAATCTAGGGCCAATTCACAAAACCTCATCCATGGCTCATAGCTTGAACTACAAGTCATGTTCTTCTTCGTCCTGTGGGATTCTTGTTTTTTTGCTTCTCAAACCACGAACACCCCTCTATGGCTCATGGATCAAGTCATGACCCATAAGTGGTCTCGTATATGGCTAAAATGTTGTAAACTCAGTAGTCTTCATAAAAACACTTTGAATCCTATAATCCTATAAAAATGGCACAAGACACAAATCAAATCTACTAAAAATCACTAGAGAACACATAAAATTTCAAGTTTAAAGGATCAAAAGTGTCATATTTTTGCGGCACATCATAGGTAAGCATAACCTTGGCCTAGAATTACTAGTAACAGGTGTGATCAGGAAATAGTTTAACAAAACAACTGACATAACAAATTGAATTGGTATTGGATGTATAATCATACAACAATACTAGACCAACTTTCCAAGGACCTGTAGATCACCTGTACAAAACTACTATAGACATGATACAACACATACTGAGTCATAATATATCTCTATATACATATATAGAACCCAAAATAGTATAAAAGGCAAGTCTAGGATAAGAAAAGATAGCCACTAATATAGATAGAGGCTGGAAGGATCCAAGAATGTCTAATCTCATGTAACAAACCCCCAGTTTAAGAGCCTAAAAGTATAGAAAGTTGGCCTGAAAATGACCTGGAACCATGGTATAAGGGCCACTTATGGCCCATCAATTGATGTACGAACCATAGGTTGGTTCTTAGAACATGAACTTCAAGAAAGAAAAAACGTTTTCAAGTGTGGGGTAACCTACAAACCCATTGATAGCCCGTAAAAAGGACTATGATCCATAGATAGGGTCGTAGATGTGACTCAGACATGCGGGAAATTTGGAGTTTGTTAGAAGTGATCTACATGTTACCAGTATGGACCGTAGAAGAATGTATGGCCCATGGAATCCCTTTGTGGATATAGGTTCCAAGAAAATAAGAAAAATATCTAAGTGTGGAAGGACTCTACGAGTCCAACCACGACCCATAAGTCCATGTACAGCCCGTAAGAATATTTCATGGTCTTGAGTTTAATAAAATAGTTTCAGAAACTTTTGAAAAGTTAACAGCTTGAGCAGTACCTATGATCCGTGGTACATTCCACGGCCCATAAATGGGTTTTTGTAGGATCAAATTTGACAGTTTTAATGAGGGGCAATTTTTTCATTTTCATCAATCCTATTCCTAAACCATATCATTTTTGGGATTAAATGGGCCCTAAATCAGCCCTTAAAGCCCTAGGATTCCTATTCAATTCCTCATTCTTCCACTCTCAAATTTCCTAAGGCAAAAAAAGGGCACTCCTCGTCAAGAACAAGCTAAGGCAAGGATAGGGTTTCAAGTTCTTCACAAAGATTCCAAGTTTGTTTTTCCCAAGTTATCTCAAGGAATGTGAGTTGATTTATGGGTATCCTTCCACCCACAAAGTCCTTCATTAAGTATTTTACCTTTTCTTTAAGTTTTTTTAAAAATATGATGCATGCTTATGATGCTTTCATGATATTTTATGCTATTAAATGATATTCATGATATCCTATGATATTTTTACTAAATATATGCATGTTTTAAGTTATTGATAATGACCCCAATGATGGGTTTGTTAATGCTGAGATGTGGGTATGTCCTTAAAGAAGTATATTTTCATAATTTATGTGATTTATGATTGTTTCATTATAAAAGTCTAGCCCACCTAGTTTTCAAGTAAAACCTTTATATGATATATGGAGATGATAGGGCATTAAAGCTAAGTTTAAAACTATGATTTGTTTTAGATATAAGCATGTCGACAATTGCCCTAAAGATTTTTAAGAAAGGTCCCCAATATGAAAGGACAATTCTTACTTGGTGGTTCCTAAGTTCGAGCTACTTTTATGATTTGATACCCATATTGGCATGAATTAGGCTTAGGGTCAAAATGATCAATTTTAGGGCTAAAAGTGACAAATCCAGAAATTGACTTTAAAATCGAGTTCTACATGAAAAATGGAGTTCATGGGTGAAAATTTCACTAAAATCAAGCTTAAATCCAAGGAGAAATCAATATTTAAAGTTTGAAAATCATGGTCTAAAACTCTCCAATTTTGGACATCTAAAATCATGAAATTTAAGATGGAATTAAGATAAAACTTATGAAAAATGATCAATATAACGTTAAAATCACTTACTTAGCAACAAACTTCGAAAACCTCTCTTAAAATTTGCCTTAAAAGCTGGGAAGTTCAAAAATGGATTAAAAATGATGTTCCCTGATTTTTATTCAGTCCAGATTTAAAAAAGCTCTCCGCGATTGTGGATGGGGTACTGAAAATGCAGAGGTGAAGGGTCAAAAATACCTCCTCGATCACGGAGACCAAACCACGAACGCGGAGTGTTAGCTAGGGAAGGGCATTACACACATGTGTGCTCCGTTAACGTGGAGTCTATCCCGCGAATGCGGAGTGCAGAGCCATCAACACCTCCGTAAATGCAGAGGATCATCCGTGAACACAGAGAAGAAATCATACTTGCACCAGAAACCACGCACTAGCAAAATACAGATTTAACCAAACTTGAAATAGGCACTCAGAACTCATCCAAAATTAGAATTACACAAACCTTATATGTATCCATATGAGAAACGACGATCTAGACTCAATGGAATCATCAAAAATCAGTTTTAAGGCCTTCTTTCCATATTTACTAATTCAGGTCATATAAACTAGTTTAAGACTCAAAATACCAAAATTGCCCTCGGCAACTCCAAAATTATTCTGAGACCATTTCTAGCGTTAGTTTCACCACCCGGAACTACCAAAACTATTGGAATTCTGATTCGAGCTTCCGAACTCCAAATGTTGACCAAAGTCAAACTTTGATTCTGGAAATAACTAAAATCACAACTTTGGGCCTAAAACTTCATTTTAACTCTGAATTCAGTTTTATAGCTTCTCATAGTTCAGTTTCAACACTCCAGAGCTAATGTAATCGATGGATCCCCGATCTGATACCAAAAAATATAATGGTACAAAAACTCACCTTTACAATAACTTAAGCTTCCAAAAAGTGCTAAATGCATATTTTCCATTTTAAAAACTTAGGATTTCAGTTCCAACCATTAAGATAGTTTAAAATAGGCCCAAACTAACTTACAAAAGTAATTTTCATAGATAAGGCCAAAAATGACCAACTAGGTCATTACATTTCAAAGGAGACTTGGTACTTATAAAGTGAAGTTAAGTACTGTCTTCCATTTCCAAACTGATAGGCAAGGAAAGAAAACCATTCGAATGTTGGAGGATATGTTGAGATCTTGAATGTTGGAGTTCAAGGGGAGTTAGGATGAGACTTTTCCCCTCATCAAGTTCATCTAAAATAATAGTTTCCATGCAAGCATTGAGATGGCACCATTCGAGGAATTGTATGGTAGATAATATAGATCACCTATTGGGTAGTTTGAAGTTGGTGAGATGGAATTTCTAGGACCAGACTTATTTATGGATGAAATAGAGAAGGTGAGGCTTATAAGGGAAAAGTTGGAAATGGCTCAAAGTCTGCAAAAGTCCTACTCTAATGTGAGGAGGAGGGACCTGGAGTTCAATATTGATGATTGGATCTATTTGAAGGTGTCCCCTATGACAGGTGTAATTCAATTTGGGAAAAGGGTAAAATTAATCCCTTGGTATGTAGGGCCTTATAAGGTGGTGAGAAGAGTTGGCGAAGTGGCATATGAGTTGGAGTTACCTATGGAAATGAATTTGACTTATCTAGTCTTTCATGTGTCGATGTTGAGAAAGTTCACAGGTGATGAAAACTCCATAATTCCCTTGGAAGATATGAACGCTGAAGAGAACGTGAGTTATGAAGAAGTAAAAATCAAAATCTTAGACCGACAAGTGGAGAAGCTAAGGAACAAGGAAGTTGCATCTGTTAAAGTACATTGGAGAAATCATCAAGTTGAAGGTGTCACATGGGAAGCATAAGTATACATGATGAAGCATTAACCATATCTATTCCACTCTACTCAAGCCTATGGTATTAAGTTCTTCTTTTCCAAAACCCCAATTTCTTGCATTTCATTTTTTGCATGATGCATACACTCATTTCTATGTTTCTGGACTATTTTGAGACTTATGTTAAGTATGGATTTTGAAATTTCATAAAGAGGTGTTTAAATTACATTTTTGCATGTATTTGGGTTGTTAGCTAATGTTTAAATTCTCTAGAGCCTTTATTTAAGTACATTCGGGGATGAGTGTTCCCAAGGGGGAGATATTATAACGACCCTCAAGTTAGGAGCCTAGAAAGTGTACAAAAATTGGATTGGAAATGCTAAGGGGTCAGTTCACAAAGCCAAACCCATGGCATGTGTTTTAAACCATGAGTCGTAGACCAGGCTCATGGATGGGAGCCTTAGGAAGTCAAATTTTTACTAAGTGTAAAGTGGTCCACAAAGGGTAAATATGACCTATATAAGGAAACACGAGTCGTGGAAGGGGTCGTAGGTATGAGTTCCAAATATTAAGGAAATATGAAGTTTCTAGAAGGTAACCCATGACCAACAGGATGGTCCGTAGTCCCAAGTATGACTCATGGTCAGCCTTCATAGAAGGGAGTCCAGAATAGTCGAAATTTTGCTAAGTGTGGAAGGACTCCACAAGGCCATCCACGACTCGTAAATTGATGTACGTCCCGTGGATAGGGGTTTCATGGTTGGTGGTTGGTAACTAGTTTCTGAAGATTGAAAAAGAAGAATAAGACGATGAGAACCAAGACTCGTGGTTCCATTTACGGCCCATAATCAGGATCTCATGGATTGCATTCGGTAGTTTTAGTGAAAGGAAATTTTGTCATTTTCGTCAGTACTAAATCTAAATTATATCATTTTGATGATCCTTTAGGCCCTCAACAGACATTAAAGCCCTAGATTCTCATTCCTTTTTCATTATTCCATTTTCTTACAAAACCTAAGGCATTCATCCTCTCCAAGAACAAGCTAAGGAGGCTAGGGCTTTCAAGGGTATCTTCCATAACAGCAAATTCCTTCTTCATAGACTTACCCAAGGTATGTGAGTTGATTTATGGGTATCATTTCACCCACAAAGTCCTACATTAAAGCTTTTACCTATTCTTTGAGTTCCTTAAATACTACCATGCATGCTAATGATGATTTCATGATGCCTTACGTTATAATATGCCTTTAATGTTACCATGAGATGTTATATTAGGTATTTTCATGAGTTTTGAGTTAAGGGTGATGACCTCAATGATTAATGTTTTGAATGTTAATGTGTGGGTTGTTTTGCATGTTTTGAATAAGCATATTTACTCATGATCATGCATTAACCACATGATTTATGAGTGGCTCAACTTATGACTAAGTCCATTGAGTTTAAAGTCAAACCCTTGCATGTTATATGATGATAAGTAATGTATGAAATAAAGGTTTTAAGTTGATGATTTGTCAAAGATATAAGTATGTTGACAATGCCCTAAATAATGTTTGTGATGGTCCCCAAGATGAAAGGACAATTCTCACTTGGTGGTTCATAAGTTTTGGACTACTCTTGAAATTGATACTTATGATTCTAACTGTCATGATTTGACTAAGTATATATTTACAAGATTTGATGGGATGACTTAGCACCGAATGAGACATTGAGGTGGAGTTTGGTAAGAAAACCCTAGAAGCAACCCCTTGTCATATTAACTATATGCCACCATAGTAGACCTTGTAGGCTAGGCTAGTGGATCCACGTAGGCCAATTATGACATATGATGATGCATTCTATGAGACGGAGTTCCACCCAGCAAGTGATCTCCCTATGCCAATATGGGAGTTATGCTGGATTCCATGTGGTAGATCACATGATTTTATATGTCGGTTATGGTCGATTCTCACAATGTCTATGTTCCATCATATGTGATTCACTTATGCATTACTTGCATCCATATTGAAGGTAATTCCTTGTGCATGCTTAAGCTCATATAAAGATTGTCTTTACCGCTTCATGCATTAAAGTCTTTAACTTATAAATGATGTCATTACAATTTCATGTATGCATTGCATCTCATATACTTAGTATATTCCAAAAGTACTAACACATATTTTGCCTACATGATTTCACCATGTAAGGACAAGTGCTCCTCCCTCGACTCGTGGCTAGTTCTTTCGACGTTCAAGACTAGTTTTATTATGGTGAGCCCTTAGTTCGGGACTCCACCTATTTCCTTTCTTGTCATGTATTTTGGACCTGATGTATATGTTGGTTTTTGGAGATTTTTACTTTCTATATTGTTCAAATTTGGAATCTTTTCTATTTGATTGAAATCGACCGTTTATCGATTTCCATTTATCTGTGGTCTAGTTGGTATGTTTATGGACACTATGTATGTTTTAAGATGATGTCTTTTATTTCAAATGATGTCCCATAGTCCCTACCCCATTTACTTCCACAAATGTATTTGTTCTTGGCCTATGTATGTTTGATATGCGAAGATGGCTTGGATGAGGTGCCTACGAGTGTCTCATTCGCCGTTTGATGACTAGGCCCTTTACACTATCAATCCCAAATAATCAGAAGTATAATGGGTTGTCAATAAACCAATCATAAGTATCCTCAGCATGATACAACACTATCCAGGCAATCATCTAGTACAATTATGTCAACATATATGGCCTCCAACCAACCCCCTGCTCAATACTTATACTAACCCAAACAACATTTACATGTTCAACTCAATCTAGAAAAAGGGAGACGGTACCCTACCTCAATGTCGATCATGTACGCTCTTCATCTCTCTATAGGTACTTTACCCTTTCGAACATTCTCAAAATATTGCTAAGCTGTCAAAAATTGGATCACATTGTCAATATAGTTATTCTGACAAAAAATCATAAGAAATGGACGTAAACTAATCTAAGGCTAGAAAAGCAAAAACCCATACCTGAATCATGAAACAAATCCTGTCTAATAATCCTTATAACTACCTGAGCCTGTATCTCAAATTAGAGCTCAATCTGATACTTGAAACAATGTAAAATAGCCCAATAACAAAATGATATTTCTTTTCAAAATTAACATAAAAAGGCAACAAGTTCAACAACTCATTTACGACAAACGCAGCTCAACTGGCAAATTCCAACAATACCACTATGTTTGTCTCGAGAAAACACACAGAATAGACCCAAATTTCACTGAAATTCAAAATGAAAAGGCAAAGTTTTAAACAATTAACATCAATATGTAGCGGCAAAAAAGAAAAATTACCTCGAATGACATGCCAAATGCAAATTCTGAAACTTCTACCATATGTCCCTAAAAAAATTTCCAAGTTAGCATTTTGAATCATTGAAATTGGCCTCCAGATGATTAAGACACTGTTAAATGAAAACTCATTTTCTTCCTTCATGAAGTCTTGAATTTATAGATATATGTTGCCTCAAAATGAACTCTATGAATGCAGAAAGGCTTCGTGAACGTGAAGCACAAAAGTTGGGACCTCCACAAATGTGGCCCCACCTCCATGAAAAGAGAGAGTTGGGTGTTGGACCTCCACGAATGCAAAGTGTTAGGTCCATGCACTAGATTTCAATCGTTTCTCAAATATTTCTACGGATATCCAAAACTCATTCGAAATCTGATACACGCAAACAAACTATGTAACCCACCAATTTTAATATTTTTGATCCAATGATAAAGTAGAATTTCTATACGAGGTCATTACGATCAAATGTGGGTCCTACTTTTCAACATCATATTTACTCAATTTCCATCGAGAGGCCCAAAATGTACCCTGAAGGCTCAGGAACAATGAAAGGTCATTCTTGACCAAACTCGGCATTCTGGAGCTAACCGCATTATTGAAATTTTGATTTGGGCATGTTTTTCAAGAATGTTGACTAAAGTCAACTATTGATAGTATAAACTAACACCAAAAATCTCGGTACTCAAACCGACCATGCTTTCAGCCTAATTTGTCCATTTCAGAGCTGATAGAACGTTTAAAATTCTATTCTGAGGTTGTTTACCCAGACTTTACTGTAAAACTCATTTTTTAACTTTAAACAGGCCTATAATATGAAAAACTACACATTTTCCAAATGAGCGATCAAATGTTTGAACAATCAGCGCCAACAAGTCATAAATAACCTTGGGTCGCCATAAAAACGCTTTAATCGGCAAAAAATATGCAATTATATAAAAATGACCTAGAGGGTCAGTATATTAAGAAAATTATATTACTTTTATTTAAACATTTATGATTTTGCCTTTGTGCAATTATTCACTAGTTAAAATATTTTATCCTCGTACTTTGGAGTGAACAATAAAGTTGGTGGTATGCATATGTATAACAATATAAGAATGTATTTGTTTGTGGCTTGGATGGTTAATATTTTTGTTTTGCATTTGTACTTGACTATTTAGATATGAAAATGACATTTTTCCAATTCATCTTATGGAATTAGGAAGATGCAATCAAAGGATGCATCATGTTTTTTATTGTTGATTGAAATTTGTTAGATGACTTTCATTATGGAGAAAATATGACAATCCACTATTATTATGAAGGACATGACTTGGAACATACTACTGTCAAATCCTTTGTTTTCCTTAAGGATTACAATACATGAAGGAGGAAAAGAAAAATATTGTAATGCCCTAGATCTTAAGCTAAGACCCAAGTCATTTCTCGTACATATGTAGGCTTAATTGTATAACTTCTAATAGGGTGGAATCAACTATTAGACATTCAAAGTGAATTACATGTGGTTTGGGGTCATAAGACATCTCTTACATTGACTCAAGTTCAAAGTATTCCAATCAACTAAGTTTTGATATGAGTTCATATAAGGATCAACTTCAAATGGTCATATCTCTCTGCACAAAATAAAGTAGGTGAACCACTACCTATCAAATTAAAGGTCGTTGAATTAACTTTCCAATGCATTGAATTTTGCCTTATTCAAAGTCTGGAGTAGAGCATTATGGCCATTTTACTAATACTTGTCTGGACTGTCAAAAGGGCGACAGTTAATTTGACCGCTGAATGCATTTGGCAGTCCGCTAAATAGCTCTTAGAAGCTTCAAAAACTATTAACAAAGGTGCTCAAAGGGTCCCATTCGGCATACTGTCTAATGGTTTGGCGATGGGAATCCTGAACTGCTATTTTGCCACCGGGACTCATTATAATAACCTTTGTTTTACTTTTGATAATATTTTTACATTTCCAAAAGGGATTTTCAATTCATTTAACTTAAATACACCTTACTAAGCCTATTTTCACTCCCTAATAATCTTTCCTTTCATTCATTCCAAAATGTTTCTCAAGGAAGAAGACTAAAATCCTCAATTGAAGAACAAGCTTCAATTTCTTCTAAGCTTTTCATCAAATCCAAGATTTTCTTCAACTTTCTTCTCTATTTTGCTCTAAGGTATATGGGTTTCTTCTTCCATGGGTCCTTCCACCCATGGAGTTCAAATCCCTTTCTAACTCAATCTTTAAATTTTAAGATTTATTTTATTATGGGTATTTTCTATTCTTATTTATATGAAAGATTCATATTAGAAATTATCATTTATTAATTTGAAATACATGAAATGAGTTAGTAATTATGAAATCTTTACATCACAATATTTGGTTGATGATTTCTTAAATGGTTCTTATTAAATCTTTACTCAAATGCTATATTTTGGTCTAAATCATGAATATTGTGTTCAAATGAGTATGTATTACCATCTAATTGCATGAGTTAGTGAATTTTGAAAAATTCCCTATCTTAAACCATTATGGGTTTTTGAATCTCATTATAGGCTATTTAAATTATGATTTCAAATGGTATATTCTCATGATGAACATACAAGTTTATTAATATTATGAATGATTTAAGGCCTACTAAGTATGTTATGAATCCATGAAACTTCTATAAAAATTATGCAAGGTTATGAATCCCTTTTTGTGATGTGATGATTTTAATGAGCTACTCCTATTATGATATTATGATTCACAAGACAATGCATGTTATAATTATGCTTATGCTTTATGTCTTCTGTGGGATGTTGACTTAGCACCGAGAGGACCTTGGTAGATTTCCATTGTCCCTAAACTATGTGTCACCATAGGTTATTACTATTTCCCTAAATGGGCTACCAAACAGGCTACACTATAAGGTAAGGATATCTTGTAACACCTACCAAAAAGGTCATATCGCAAAGTAAGGATATCATGTATGCCTATCAAAAAGGCAATGTCGTAAAGTAAGGGAATTATGTAACACCCATCAAAAAGGCTATATCGTACGGTAAGAGTATGGTTTACCTTGACTAGTAGACCACTCATTTTTCAGTGTGGAGGAAACATCGGGATTCCATGTAATAGCTTGCATGGTCTTAATGTCGGTTAAGGTCTCTTCCCATATATGTATCCTATGCTATGAACTTATGCTTTTACCTCCCATGCATATTTTAAGTAAGACATTGATCATTCATGTCATATTAAGCTTATTTCCTTTGTATATGATTATACATCTTGTCTATTATGGCTTATGATTATCCTTGTTGCATTGCACCCCGCATACTTAGTACATACAAAGTACTAACACATACCTTTTACCTATATGATCTAACCATGTACGGACTGGAGCTCTTCCCTATCCACCTCCTCATGGCTAGTACGATTCTGGAAGACTTTATTTATGGTGAGTCCTCCATTCTGAGGGCAACATCCATTTTATATCTATCGTATTTATGTTAAGACATTGCTACTTTATTATTTACTTGTAAGGATAAGCCTGGGACATGTCTTGACCCCTGTTCCATTCATGACTAGAGGTATCGTTGGATAACATGCTATGTATGAGATATGTGATGCCTATGTATCTATGGAGACTTTCCCTTAGTTCCTGCCTCATGTATGTTATCTCTTTGATGATATTAGCAAAATGGTAAATTTTCTAAGTCCCTACTCCCCATAGAGTGTGTCCTATATTCCCTTCCTATACTTTACTTGTTGTGATTGAGTAGTGGAAACTCCTTATCCCTTGTCCCATAGAGTTTGTGCTAAGCCCTAATCTCCTTAGTACTATTTGATGATGATTGATCCGTTTCTTAACCAAGGATGTGCTTATAGATGTTATGAGGCTTGTTTGGGGGTACCTTTGGGTTCCCCATTCGTCATATCACACCTAGGCCCTAGGCTTAGGTCATGACAAAAATAACCACTGGATGCCTTATGTGTAAAATGAGGGGTAATGTCTCTGCAGTCTAACCATAAAAAATGTGGCCATATTTGCAGTATTGAAATATTGAAAAAAAATCAAAATGCTTGTGATCCTTTAGTTCTAATTTTGGACTAAAATTTGTGTGGTTTTTCCTATCCAAATTAGAGAATAATTTTTTTTTATGTTTATTTACTCTCAGTGTTAGAGATTAAAATTCTTAGTTTCTACTCCATTTAAATTTGAAACTAATTTGAAGTCATTAAACTTCACCAACATTCAAAGTTCATTCAATTGAAGATTTTAAAAATATAAAACTTCATCATTAACTATAAACAAGTCATACAAAGATTCAGTCTTTAGTGTTAGCATTTTAAATACTAAGTAGTCTGTCTAATTGTGAAAGAAGAAAAAAAGATTAGTGATATAAAATTAATAATTTTGTGCCTTCAATAGGTACCTATATGAATTAAACTTTGACATTTTGTAAAGACTGTCAAAGAGAATTGAAGCACTACAATTCTTTTGTAGAATATTAAATTCAAAAGAGGCTTTATTCTACCAATGTGCATTTTGATATTAAATTCAAGAGGCTTTATGCTACCTATGTGTATTTTGATAACATAGATTTGAAAGTATGAGAAAACAAATATGGACAAAATATTTTTTCAAATACTTGAAAAATATTTTTGAAATTATATTTAAAATGTGGGATTTCTTTGCTTGTGATAAAGATAAAATTAATTTTAGAGTCTAGTTTAAATGTGAAAATACAAGATATGAAGTTCAATGACTTTCATGTATTATGTTAGATCCACAAAAATCTTGAAATATATTTGAATTGTGATAGTTGTGTTTCTCTTTTACTAGTATATGATATGATATGACTAGTATGAAACCACCAAATTAAAATATAAACTTTTTCAAGAGAGTTGTCTTCTCGTATGAAAGAGTGTCACTTAAAATGTTGTGATTAAAATGCAACTATTTGTATAGATATGAACAGTGGTGAAAAGTCATCTATCATGTTCGTGTTATAAGAAGTATTTGGTTCATTGCTCTTATTGGACCCAAAGATATTATGTTTTGGGTAATAATTCTGCAACAACCAAATTGAAGGTTATGGAAAGGTCCTCCTCATGAAAAGAACATTTAACAAGGTTTTGACTTTAAACAATGTTTGTACATATTTGACAAAGTTAAAGTAGTAAGAATAAAATATTTGTAGGGAAAGGTAACCTCACGTCAAACTCAATATTTTTGGTCTTTCTTACTTTCTTGAGTTAAATTGTTTATGGAATGAATATTTTGGACATGTCCATTACAAAATCTTGTGAAAATTGAATAACTTAGAAGTACTAAATTTGAGTGTAATAAATCAAAATATAAAATTTGTTTTGAATTCAAGTTTGTTAAACACTCATACAAGTCTATTGATAGGAATTCAGATCCTTTGGACTTAATTCACATAGATATATGTGATATGAAGTCAATACCATCTCGAGATGGAAAAAAGTATGTTATAACTTTTATTGACGATTGCACTCGCTATTATTATGTGTATTTTCTTAATAGTAAGGATAAAACAATTGACGTATTTAAGCAATACAAAAATAAAGTGGAGAATCGATTGAATAAAAGGATAAAAATGATTCAAAGTGATAGGGATAGAGAATACAAATTTTCTTTTGTAGAGATACACTTAGAATATAGTATTATTCATCAAACTACCCACCCCCTATACATCACAATCAAATGAAATTGTGAAAAGAAAGAATCAAACATTAAAAGAGATGATTAATGTTTTATTAATAAGCTCTGATTTACCGCAAAGCTTTTGTGGGTTACAGTCGACTGAATACTTAATAGGATACCCCACAACAAAACTCCATCTATTCCATATGAATTGTGGAAAGAAAGAAAATCCCACTTGAAATATTTCAAAGTGTGGAGGTGTTTGGTAAAGGTACAATTTCTTTACCTAAAAGGAAAAAATTAGATTAAAAAATCATGAATTGTGTGTTCATTGGATATGTTACAAATAGCAAGGCTTGTTGATTTTTTATTCACAAATTTGATAATCTCAAAATTCATGTTAATGCAATAATTGAGTCAGATAATGCTAAGTTTTTCGAGTACATCTATCCGTACAAAACTAAATATGAGTTGTCAAATAAAATATCTAAATAATCTTGAAAAAAACTAAAGGAAAGTACATCAATAAAGAGTATCCAAGGCATAGTAAACATCAAGTTCTTTTGGACTAGATTTTGTACCATTGTTGCTAGAAAATGAGCATCAGGCTTTTAAAGAAGCAATGTCTTCTTCTGAATTATCATTTTGAGAAGAAGTAGTCAATAGTAAGATTGAATCAATTTTGAATAATCATATATGGGAACTAGTTGATGAATTATCATTTTTGTCAATAGTGAGATTGAATCACTTTTGAATAATCATACATGGGAACTAGTTGATATTCCTTCTGTAAATAAATTTTTAGGATCAAAATGGATATTTAAAAGAAAAATAAAACTGAAAGCACTATTGAAAAATATAAGGCTAGACTAGCAGTCAAAGGTTATACCCAAAAGGAAAGTCTCGATTACTTTGATACATACTCACCAGTTACAAGAATAACATCTATTTGGGTGTTAGTAGCACTAGCGTCTGAGCATGATCTTATAATCCATCAAATGGATATTAAGACAGTTTTCTTAAATGGAGAACTAGAGGAAGAAATTTACATAAAACAACCTGAGAGATTTGTATTTTCTTGTAAAGAAAGGAAAGTATGCAAAGTTGTTAAGTCACTTTATGACTAAAACAAGCACCCAAGCAGTGACATGATAAATTTGACCAAATAATGTTGGCAAATTTGGTCATGTCACTACCATATGTAAGGATATTAACAATACAAATTCTACCAAATGCATGTTGTCTAGCAAATTTGATATGAAGAATTTAGGAGTTGTTGATTTGATCTTAGGAATCAGAATTCATAAAACTTCACAAAGGTCTAGCATTATCACAATCTCATTACATTGAAAGAGCATTTGACAAGTTCAAATATTGAATTTCAATGTTACCAAGACTCCAGTTGATTTAAGCTATACATTTTAGAACAATGAAGGCAAAAGAGATTCATAATTGGATTATGCAAGAGTGTTAAAAAGTTTGATCTATATTATGAATTGTACGTGACCAGATATAACATATGTTATTAGTAAATTGAGTCGATTTATAAGTAATCCCAACCTAACTCATTAGATGGCAATGAAATAAATTTTTGGGTATCTAAAACATACACAAGACTATAGTTTTGCATTATATTAGATATCCTACTATGATTGACGGATATAGTAATGCAAATTGGATCATCAAGTCAAATGAAGTAAAATCCATAAATGGTTATGTGTTTACTCTTGGTGGAGGAACAGTCTCTTGGGAATCATCCAAATGGAATATATTGTTCACTCTACAATGAAATATGAATTTATTGCTTTAGATAAGGCCGGTGAAGAAGTTGAACGACTTTAGTTTTTTGGAAAATATTTCATTATTTCCCAAGCCTATAGGACATCTATGTATACATTGTAATAACCAAGTAACAATAGGTAGGGCAAGGAGAGGCATGTACAATAAAAAACCTCATTGCATACGATGAAGATGTAATACCATGAGACAATTACTCTCTAATGGAATTATCACTATTAACTATGTAAAGTCTAAAGATAATGTGTCAAACCCACTTACAAAAGACCTAGCTACAGAAACAATTGAAAGATCGTCTAAGGGAATGGATTTAAGGCTTAGGACAAGTCAATATTGTCACGCCCCAAAAGATGTGGAGGAATGACTAGCACTCGATACCACCATAGGCCGAGTAAACCACTTAACATACTAGTTACTTAGACTAGGGACCAAAAGATCGGGCAGCATAACGTTAGAAAAACTGAGACTGAACCATTTAGGTCATGACCTAGTCATCAATCAACCAAGCACATCAGGATAGGTAA
>JBCEWC010000718.1:39252-50625 GCA_038996855.1 Solanum aculeatissimum | reverse complement strand
AGAGCAACGACGGATAATAAAGTGTGGTAATGGAGTGTAATATAAAAAAATGTTTAGGGTAATAAAGTAATTTGTTGATCAAAGTAGAACAACTTATAAGCTGTAAAATAAAAAGTTTGGGGGAGACAACTTTTAACTTTTAATTTATTTTAAGCAATTTTTAACTTTTTTAAAGCTAATTTAAAATTTGCCAAACACTTTTTAAAGCTAAAAAGATAATCGGGCTTAATTTTAATTTATCTTCAAAAATAGAATTAATCTAATTGGAGGAAATCGTTATTTTTACATTTATTTCAAATCCTTTTCTGAAGAAAAAAAAAATCTTGAGCCGAGAGTTTTACGAAAATAATTTTTCTATTTCCACAACGATAGCCATTTTTTTTTACATACACCGCATCCTCCTCAAATCGTACTTATGAAAATATATTAATATATTATTATTATATAAATTGCTATTTCTTAAAGATATAATTATATCATATATTAATATGACATAAAACATAAATTACGCTAATATTCTATTCTCTCCACCGCACAAACTTAATCCCTTTAACGGTAACTTCCCACCCTTCATTCCCCGTCAAATCCCAGCCTCAACCGTTAGGAACTCCGTCACTTTCTCCGTTAAGTCCCACCACACCCAATAAAAAACCTCCACGTGTAAAGTATATTTATAATATTCTCTTCCAATTTAGAATCTTCCCTCAAAAAATAAAAAAAAATAAAAATTGAAACGTAAGAATTCTGTAATTTCCCTTTTTAAAAAAAGCTTTGAGCTGCTTAATAAAGCCATAAATGGCAGAGTATTAAGAGCGGGAAGAAGGGAAGGAACGCGTTTTACACCTTCATCACTCAACTTTCTAGGGTTTATTCTCTTTCTCTTTTCTATTGCTTTGATTTTTTTTCGTCTATAAATACTACTCTCCTGCTTTGCCGTTGTTCATACGCTTTCTTTTGTAGATCTGAGCTGTGTTTTTTCCACCGACGCTCTTCTATCTTCATCCTTCGTTTGCTTCAGGTATCCATCGTTTTGTTCAATGCATTTTCCGGTCAATGAGCTAGTGGCTCTTGAGTGAATGTGTTTTAGTGTTTGATGATCTTCGTTTTACTCGTTTCAGGCATTCAGTTTGTTTTTTATGTCGTTTTTGTAGTAATGTTTTTAGGGATCGGTTACTTCACGGCATTTTTCTGCATTTTTTGCTGATATATTTGGTTTTTGATGATCTTTGTTTTACTCGTTTCAGGTACTCATTTTTTTTTCGATTTTTGTAGTAGTGTTTTTAGGGATCGGTTATTTCACGGCATTTTTCTGCATTTTTTGCTGATATATTTGGTTTTTATTCACTCTGTTTTGTTGTTAATGCTTTAAGGACTTAATTTCCTTGTTCATTTCCGTTTTTGTGAAGTTTTTTTGTTTGAAAACGATTTTGTTCCTGCAGGGAAGGATCGCTTCTGTTAGAAACTCATATTGTCTATTTGTTTTGTTTCGTTTTTACGTTGTTTTCATTCTTCGTGAATGTCTCTGCAGCAAATGTGCTTAACTCGTTTTTATTCTTCGTTTTTTCGCTTTTCTCTGCATTGGTTTATTTTTTTGATTTTTTTTTTGTCGTTTTCACCATTTATGTTTTATTTCATGTATTTGTTGTTTTCCGGAGTTAGTATACCATGTTTTCTGCTTTCGTTTCATTTTGCTTTGAGTTCTGCGCGTATTCCATGAATTCATGAACGGAAATATCGGGAGTGATTTTTGGCATGTATATAGATTTCTGAGTCGTCAACTTTTGGACTCCATGGTCGTCATTAACTCTACTTAACCGGAATTACTGGCAATTGTTCTGTTTATTCCTTCTGAAGCTTATTACTTGTAAAGTCCTTACTGTGAGCTTTTGTTCAGTTATATACATATGCATCTACTTGGCAGGTTCCTGTTTTTTTCTCCTTGTTAGAACTTAAATGTTAACAACAGTTTTGTAATTCGAGCAACTAGTATTCCATTCTAGAGCCAAAATGAGATAGAAGCTCTGGCATTGCTGGTTGCACCTATAGATCACCGCTGCAAATTATAACCTCTATGTCAGATGTATATCCTATGCTCAATTGTTGAAGTTTTATTTGTTGCATTCTGAGTCTGGGTTCACTGGTTTATGAATATACATGTATTTCTTACCAGTTGTTTTGTTAGACAACTTTGTTTGATGCTCTACCCCGAAAGCTGATATTTGCTTTTCTCATACCTATGGAGATTCTTACGTGCTACTAATACCTTGATGTCCAGCTAGTAATTATGGCTCCACCTATCGAAACTCAAGTCAAGGTTCCAGTGTCCCAGAAGTTCTCCATTCCACCTCTTAATGAAAGAATACTCTCTTCGATGACACGTAGATCAGTTGCAGCTCATCCTTGGCATGATCTTGAGATAGGTATTTTATAAATTTTGTAAAAGGCAACCACCTTTCTCACAACTGTGCAAAGAAATGACTCCTCGAATATTCTTCACGACCTAAATTTGTGTTTTGCTGCAGGACCTAATGCTCCACAGATATTTAATGTGGTAAGGATTCTTTAAAATGCTTCAAAATTTTCCAACTGATATTTAATATGGTTGCACCTTCATATCAGTTTATACGAACAAAGCAATTTATGCTTCACATATATGCTGAATAATATTTAGCTTAGGTGCTAATTGATGTTAGGTCCAAAACATAATGTAAATCTTTGAAATTTTAATGAGCAAGCATGATTAATCTTCTAGGCCGATGCTCTAATTTCATGTTGGATACCTTAGATCAGCTGCCAAAATCGGAATCCTCAATCTGGCCTTAAGCTAACCTTTTTAAGTTAAGTGGTGCTTTAGCTCCTTATAGTGACCTGTACGTTCTTCGCTGTGTAAAGTGGATTTTTCACCTAGATACCTTGGGACTTAAAAGAAGCTAATATGTGGTTCAAGTTATTTATGTTGCCTCATACTTGGTTAAGATGTTTTTGTATGTAAACCTACTGATTGATTGGTGCAGGTGATTGAGATCAGTAAGGGGAGCAAGGTGAAGTATGAACTTGACAAAAAAACTGGACTGATCAAGGTATAATTGGTATATCTTGAAATGAGTAAAATTATGAAATTTTAGCCAAGTTACCTGAGATGCTCTGTCATTATTCCAGGTTGATCGTGTTCTTTACTCATCAGTCGTATACCCCCATAACTATGGGTTCATCCCTCGTACACTCTGTGAGGACAGTGACCCTCTGGATGTCTTAGTCATCATGCAGGTGAGCTGATAATCCTTTCCCACTGTCCTGATAAACAACATACTTGCAGATATTAGATGATAGTTGTACTGAAGCTAAGGGTCCAAGAATTTGCCTTATAACTTACATGTTTGTGTGTGAGCAAGGGATGGACAAGATATAGTTAGGTTGTAACTTACCCAATCCACTCTTCAAACTTCCAAACCTATATCTAATACTACCCCTTAAAAACGGTGCTGGAGACAGAAAAGTCGATCTGGTCCCGATGTTAGAGCCTAATATAGGCATTTGTGATCTCAGTTATTGCTCTAAATTACGAGGACATTCTGTTACCCTGTATATAACCTATTGACTTCTGTATTATATGTTTTTTGGTTTATTTTTATCTATATGCTGTAAAACTGTTGATTTTTCTTAAGAAGCCATTCCTACAACAGTTTGTCAGTGCAGTGCATGGGTCTCAAGGAAGTGGATAATTTTAACCATTTGTGGCCTTTGCGATGCATATATTTAGTAAATCAAGGGAATCATTAATATTGTGGCTTTTAGTTCTATGAACTATGCTTTATGTTTTAAGGGGAATGCCTATCAAGAGTTATTTCTTTTCTTGATTCTTACCATGCTAATTCACAGGAACCTATTCTTCCTGGTTGCTTTCTTAGGGCGAAAGCAATTGGTCTTATGCCCATGATTGATCAGGTATTTATCTATGGTTAAAGTAAATTATTTATCCCCAATCTCTTCTGTGTATTAACTCTAGTCAGAACACAGGGAGAAAAGGATGACAAGATAATTGCTGTCTGTGCTGATGATCCTGAATATAAGCACTACACTGATATCAATGAGCTGCCACCCCATCGTTTGGCTGAGATCCGTCGCTTCTTTGAGGATTGTATCCTTTTCCAAAATCACAAATCTTAAGAGCAGCATGTATTTAATTTCAGATGTTTATGAATTTTCATTATTGCTAAGAGGACACTAACCCTCCCGATCTTACTAATCGGGGTTCACTTACTGTTTTGTGTGTGCAAGCATGAATAAGAATTTGAGTATATGGTTTGGCCTTGACTAATGTATCAGACAAGAAAAATGAGAACAAGGAAGTTGCTGTTAATGACTTTCTTCCATCTGCCAAAGCCTTTGAAGCAGTCCAGCATTCCCAGTAAGTAACACCTACCGCCTTTTAAAACATTACCAGAAGTGCAATTTTTCTCCCTTCTGCAGTATATTAAAACTGTACTTATGTATAATGTTCTTTCTTCTCAGGGATCTGTATGCAGACTACATCGTGGAGAGCCTGAGGAGATGATAGTCTTTTCATCTTCCACAAGTCGTTTTTGTTGATCAATATTACATTTCTCATACTAATATATACCATATAGTAGTTCTGCTCTAATATTTTGTCCATTTGTACTGCAAAGCACAGTTATACCATGTTGCATGTGCATATAACATGCTATATATACACACTATGCTTGTATTATCGCATGATGATGACGAAAAGGAAACTCACGTTTCCCCTGGTCAAATTTTGTAAGATTTTGAACTTTCTCAGTTTCGGTATATGAAATGGATTATATGTGAAGTGAAGTTTGTATGCACTATGTTCTGTTCCTTGAGCTTAATGGCTTCCATTTGATCTGTCTGAACTTGTTACTCAGTAGTTGTGAAGTTTATTCAGTTTGTATTCTTCATGAATTAGCTGATTTTATATAGTTACTACGGCAGATTTTTGTTATATAATAAGGTTGTGCACACCACTCCACCCTCGGATTTTAGTTGTCCAATTATATTGAATAATTTTAATCATATATGAGAATCACTTTTTTAATACTAATAAAACATTGCTTTTATCATCCAAGGGAAGTCATCAAGTTCCTTATTACTTATTGCTGTTAGAATTCTTCTTTATAACAATAATATATCATGTGTGATGCTATAAAATGGGTTTTGGATGATTGAATGTATGTAGTTTTTATCATTATTTTAGAGGTTAAGATGTCATTTTTGATAGATTCTCAATTCAAGGAAAAAATAGTCCAAAAGTAATATAGAGAATGAAATAATTGAAATGAAAAAAATTGTGACAAAATACTATAGATAACTTTGACAAATCATAAGTAATAGTCATTATAGGTAACATAATAATTGAAATGTGCATAAAAGGGAAATTACATATATATATATACAAAAAAGTAAAATATTTATAAAAAAAGTAGCACATGTTTTATTTACATAGCCCAAAATCATCCTAACTATACATGACTATACAATATGGTTTGTCAAAAGTTATAGAAAACATACACTTCTATACAATGTATATTACTTATACATGGACTATACAAAAAATATACATTATGATACATAAATATACATCAACTATACATGTTTATATAACGAGGACTATTTTTTTTGTAATTTTTTAAATTTAGTGACTTTCAGTGTAATTTTGCCAAAAAAAAAAAACTACTAATAATATCCAAACTAAACAACTACAAAAGTAGAAGCACTAGTTTTAATTACTCTATAACTAGTTCACAAATAAATGAATTAAATTAGGGATAATCTCAGATTGAAAAAGAAATTATAAGTGCAACTAAAACTACTAAAATATATCGGGATAATTACACTCACAAACCATTGAAAAAAATTATTTACACCAAAAATAGTTCACTTTTTTTTAATTACAAAAAATAGCCATTCGGCTATTTGTTATAATTTTGGACATTCATCCCTCATTGTATAGTCATGCATAGTCAGTGTATATTTGTGTATCATAATGTATATTTAGTGTATAATTCATGTAAAATAATATACATTGTATATCAGTGTATACTTTCTATAAATTGTATATATAGTCTCGCTGATTTGAGACTATTTTTTTTATGTAAATAAAACATGAACTACATTTATTTTTGTAAACTTTTTACTTTTTTATATATATCCCAAGCTTTATGGTTTTGTTTGGCCAAGTTTTTAAAAAGATCAAAAATATTCATTTCTTTAAAAAAAAAAAAAAATTAAAGAAAAAAAGTGTTTAATTTTTTTTTTATGAAAAGATTAATTTATTCCTTATTAAAATTACCAAATTCAGGTGAAATATATTTCACAGCTTCTTCAACTCACTCTCTCTCCCCCTCTGCTTTTTGGTTCCAATAAACCCCAAAAACCTCTGCTAAACCCTTCAAAGTTCAACCACCAGTTCTCCACCGCCAACCACCATGAATTCCTACAACGCCACCACCCCAAACTTCGACAGCCTCCTTCTCCAATCCCTAATGAACCGTCTCCAAATTCGTCCTCCTTCAAACCCAACTTCCTCCTTTCCCCCACAATCCCTCGAAGATCTCCTCTTCAACACTCTCCCTTTCTCCGACGACGACGACGACGATAACAACAACAACTCTTCTTCTTCTTCTTCTTCCAAATCTCAGTTAGCGAAAGAAGAGTCGAGGGTCGAGAAAGAGATAATCCGAACAATCCTGAATGGAAAAACTGATTCGCTAAAACCCAATTCGGGTCAAGCTGTTGCTATTGGTGAACATCATATATGTATCGGGTTTCATGAGGATAAGGGTTCGGAATATCGGGTGTGGGAGTGGCATGGTCATATCATGCTGTTTGATGAGGAAAATGGGTATACAGCTGAATACATTTATGGGAATTACTTTGAAAGAGTTAATGGTAAGTTTATGAAGAAGAAACAAGAAGAGAAAGAAGAAAAGGAGAGAGATGAGAAGGAGGAGAAGATTGGGAATCTGGGATTGAGAGAGTTGATATCATCGGGAGATCCGAGTAATGAAGGTCGGATTCTTAGGAGGAACATGAATGCTGGCTCTACAAGGTTTATACTGAATCAACCGCATTTCGCCTTTTAGTTTTGTTATACTAGTTCATTTGCATCTATGCTCCTATGGTGCTTTGCTTGAGTATTTAGATTTGTTGTTTATTGTGTTTCAGTGCTCTGCATTGCTTTCCTTGTTAGTTGCTATGTCGTATTTCCTGCTCATAACTACTTTGATTTACTTCACTTAGCTGAGGATCCATCCAAAATGGTCTCTCTACCTCCATGAGGTTGGTATAAGGTCTGCGTGTCTCCTACCCTTTCAGGACCCCGCTTTTGGGATTTCACTGGATATGTTTTTGTTGTATAATATCAGGAACTCTTTAGATATGTTTGCTTGTTCTGAATCACAAACGTGCATCTCATATTAAGTAAATACACCGTCATTAAAAGTCTATGTCAGCCTCAAGCTCTTAGATGACTTCCACTTTTCCTACATCAATAGTCTTTTGTTTGAAGTTAACAACAAGAAGCAGATTAAGGAGTAGTGTCCCATATGTGGAGATCTTCAGCAGTATACCAGTCTCAAATGTAACCGTCAACACAAAAGGGAAAAATGGTTAGATGGATGGTGCATGAAGTTTTGTCTTCGGCAGCCAGAGGGAAAATAAAACTACTGCTGTCGAATTCTGGTTCTTCTTTTCGGAGTAGAGGATCGTCGACACTATATATGAAAATCCACCAGTTTCTCAAAGAAGTTCTTTATCTTAGTTCTAGTTGAACACTAAAAGTGCCGCCAATTATTATGGGAAGACACTGTTATCTTTATTATCTTCAAAGAAACTATTGTCTTATGTCAATTTTCCAAGAACCTGGATTATGAGTTTAAGGCTATTAGCATACTAGCGGCAACTTAATACATTTAATGACAATATGAACAACGAGATACATAACATGTTACAGCAAATTAGGTGATGCTTTAAAGTGCCATCCTATGGTGCTAAGCAGCAGGACTCGGTTGAGGAGGAATATAACTATGTAGTGCAGCACTTTGTGATTTAACATGTTCATGTAATCTTTGAACGGTGCTGAAGTAATGCTTTATAATCTGGACTCTTAGGGGTTGTTTAGTTGGTGGGACTTGGATAACAATCTTAGGATAAAATGCGAGATTATTTGATCCCGCGTTTGGTTATGGGTATTAATTAGTCCCTGGAACCATTTGTACTAAAATGGTGGGGTTATCTATCCTGTATAGAAGGTGGGATATCCTCGTTTATCCCAACCGGGTAACCTAATGACCCCTTAAATGATACAACGACAACAAAAACAGTTAGCTGTTTGCTGGATCCATGTCAAACGGAATACAATGGTGATGCACTCTTACGCATTGAAGCCCGAGAGACTTAGTGATCACTATATGATGATATAGGGTTAACTCCAATAGGGATGTAGCTGGGTGGTTTTGGGGGGGATGGGGAGGGTGGGGGAGCCTTGACCCACTAAGATTTTCACCCTCTGTCTTCCCGTTTAGCATTTCCCAAATTTTCTCTGCCCTATGTAAGTTTAATTTTCTCAATTGTAATTTATACCAAAGATCTCATAAGAAAGTAAAGGCACTCAATAATCTATGATGAAACATTTTTTTAAACCTGTTTGCTGTTTGTGTGTTACTCATTTACTTCTTGTCAGATTCTTTTGAAAAATTACTTGTTTGTTCAATTTCTTTCATTATCTTACTGTATGTCCGCCCTTGTATAAGATATTGAGGAGGAACAACCTCACATATGGATAATAAAACTATTCTTATTATTGAATTAAAAACACAATTTGTTGTAGGTTACTTTTAAGTATTTCAGTGTTTGCTCCATTTCAAAAAAGAAAAAAAAAGTATTCAGTGTTTGCTTTTCCTGAGAACCCAACTAAAAGAATTTGGTGTACAAAGCCAAAATAATTTATTAAAAACTATGCAAAACTGTTGTAGCTTAAATTTTTTGTTTTATTCTAACCCTTTATTATAAGAACAAGAACTGATAAAAAATGTGTGTTGAAAGGGGAGGGTGGGTGGTTTGCAGGGAACTTTTGAACCAAGCCCTTACAAAACACCATAAGATAATAGTCATTCTTAAGACAAAGGCATATCTGAGTAGGAGACTTCTTTTACTTTCAACAACCAACCAATGAAATCCCATAGGTTGGGTTTGGGGAGGATAGAGTGTACACAGGCCTTACCCTTTTCTTGAGAAGGTGGAGAGGTGTTTTCTAATAGACTCTCAGCTGAAAGCGAACAATGAAAAAGAGGTAGCAGTAACAAGCAGAAACAACAAAAAGAAGAAAATAAGATGGGACTTTCTCTCGGCTGAAAGCGAACAATGAAAAAGAGGCAGCAGAAACAACAAAAAGAAGAAAATAAGATGGAACTCTCTACTGACCCTCTAGGCATGTGTATTTGCTATACATTTTTATTGAAGATCTTCATCTCTCCAATTTATAGTTAGCATCCATTGTCTTTCACTTGATGCATTATTCCTACATGATGATGTTTTATCTATATAATTGCTTCTTGTTTGGTTGAAGGTAATTTTAGCTAATTTTCTCCAATTTCTCGCTAATATTTGATTGTTCTTTTGCGCTGCAAAGAATAATTTTACTCTTCCTTCGAGTTCCTCGTCTCTATTTGTTCTTATTGACTAAGTTTTCGTTGTTACAATCTGACAGGGTCTAGAGGTTTGCTGTTTTACACCAAAGAAAGAATTTGAGTTTTGCTGCGTATTTTCGCTTGGCTGTATGGAGATTTTTTACATTTCCTTTTCCCAAGCTACTTAGTGTTCAAATAGATATTTGCAAATTGTGATCTTGCATGATCTGAAATATTGCATTTGCAAAAGCTCCTAGCAGATGAGAATAGTTCCTTCTTTTCTAAAGTTCACTCTCAGTTTTTTTCAATTTCTTTATTACAAGGGAGGTTGAAAATTTGTTACAGAATAAGCTCTCTTCTTTCATAAGTAAATGTACTTGGAGCTTTTATATGTAGAGAATGCTTTTAACTCTTTTCATGACTTCACTTCTGTCTTATCCGCTGCTCTAGCTAATTTTTCCCCCCACCCCCAAGCGTGGTCGTGTCTAAGGGCATATTGCTTGAAGTAGATTCTTCTTTTGATTAATCGGCAAACTGTTTTTCGAGCTTCTTCCAAAGCATAGGGGTTTCTAGATGTAGATGATGATATCTATAAGGATAGAATGAAATAGCACATTGGTATTGTTCTTCTCACTTACATTCTCAGTAGAAACACTTTTGAGTTGGAGCTGCCTCAATCTCAGAAATGGCATACCCAACAAGACTTGCCAATTCTGTTTCATTTTGTTGTTCTTCAACCCCTTCTTTTGTTATAATTAGCTTTCTTCTTCTCGTAGGAACATCAGGTCTAACATTTTTTTTTTACTTCAAGTCATTGCTGTAGAAAGTCCTGTCACAAAATAGAGATAACCAATTAGTTTTATCAATCACTCTCAATAAAGATAAAAATAAAGCAATTGTTAAAGTTGATGAAACAACTATTGCTGAAATTGCTGTAAAAATTCTAGCTGTTGCATCTAGAGTTAAGCAGTCATACTTCAGCAACTATTGCTACAGATTTAGCAATTTAGTGGACTTGCTATAAAACTTTAACAACTATTTCCTCTATTTACAACAAAACCTGATGTTATTGCAGAAGATGTACATTTTTCAAGCTCGATACAGAAATAATAATCAAGAACATTCCTATATGAACAACATATTTTCTTTTCTCACAAAAAAGTACAACAACAATCAATAACAACCTATTTAAGAGCACATCACTATATGAATGAAACAACTTTCAATGAAACTGCTATAGAAACTTTGACAATGCTTCACTAACTGTTTTAGAAAGTTTAGAAAGTTGCTATAGAAGTAATTGTTTCACTAGTTGTTTAGAAAGTTTTAGAAAGCTGCTATAGAAGTAATTGCTTCACTAACTGTTTTAAAATCGAGGAACCAACAATTAATACCAATATTTATTTCCACAAAGAGTACAATAACAAAAATTAAAGAACAACATCACCTATAGCAATTGTTGTAAGTACTTCATCAAATGATGTAAATACTTTAAAATCGAGGAACCACACAAAGAGTACAACCAAAAAAAAAATTAAAGAACAACAACGCCTATAACTATTGTTGTAAGTACTTCAACAAATGATGTAAATACTTTAAAATCGAGGAACCACACAAAGAGTACAACCAAAAAAAAATTAAAGAACAACAACGCCTATAACTATTGTTGTAAGTACTTCAACAAATGATGTAAATACTTTAAAAT
>JBCEWC010000718.1:2959-39152 GCA_038996855.1 Solanum aculeatissimum | reverse complement strand
AAAAAAAAATTAAAGAACAACAACGCCTATAACTATTGTTGTAAGTACTTCAACAAATGATGTAAATACTTTAAAATTGAGGAACCAACAATCAACATCAATATTTTTTGCACAAAGAGTACAATAACAAAAATCAAAGAACAACAACACCTATAACAATTATTGTAAGTACTTCAACAAATGATGTAAATACTTTAAAATTGAGGAATCAACAATCAACATCAATATTTTTCTTACAAAAAACACAACAAAAAAAATCAAAGAACGACAATACTCATAGCAGTTGTTGTAAGCACTTCATCCTCTAATAATTGGATGCTTCTAAAGGCTATAAGGAGCATAAGATCGGTTTATATTTATTTTAGGAATTTCCTCTTTAAACAAGATAGAGGAAGGAGGGAAGAGTGGAGAGAGAGAGGAGCAAGACAACTATTTCACATATATTTTCCCTTTAAACTTAACAACAACTATTATATTTTAGCGCTTAGGACCAAAATGATCATATTTGTATATATAGGACTATTTCGATTAAATGGTATATATCAAAAATCATAACACTTCAACTCCATACATTAAGGATCATTTTGATCATTTTCTCAAAACAAATTAGACATTATTTAAAGTTTAAAGTTTTTAAGTAATTACAAGAAGCATAAAAAATTCAGTCATATTTCACTTCAGAAAATTATTCATATCATATATGAGTTTCCAAATTTAGGACATTTTTCTACTTTCTTGACGATTCAATATCTTCTATATTTGTTGTATTCCTATTAAACTTACAAAGTAAACTGTAAAGAAAGGAAAAAAAATAAAAATAAAGAGAGAGTTATTCGACAAGTCAACATAGACTTTTACTTTCATCAAGCGATTTTCTTGTCTTACAAAAAGAATTTCATTTTCTTTTTTTTCGAAATTTAGAAGAAAAAAAAGTCACCCAAAATAAAAGAAAGAATCTATTTATGTATTATTAATAAATAACCATTTTAAATTAAAAAAATTTAATAAAAATAAAATTAAAATTTCAAATATGGAAAAACAATTGTGAAAATTTAAAAATGACTTTGAGTCTTAACCTAAAGATGAGGGACTATTTTGAGCCTTTTCTCTTTCATTGAGTCCTTAAAAAAAAAAAACTTTTATTGTCCAAATGCTTTAGGCTTATCCAGTCTGTCAATCTCACTCAAGGTGCTATCGTGTTCTCCTCTCATTGGTCGGTTCATAATCACACGGATCGTCAATCTTCTCATCTCACAACCGTAGATTTAACCCAAAATTGAACGGCTCAAAATACTCTTCTCCCAAAGAAACCATTTCTTCAAGCACAAAATTCCACACATAAAAGGTCAGCTCAACTGTAACTCAAAAATTCATCACAAATCAGTTCTACCATAGCAATTCAATCACTTCCCACTAATTATTTGTTGAATTTATCATTTGGGGTTTCAAAGAAGATGGAGAAGAAAGGTGCTGGAGGAAGAAAGGGTGGTGGCCCAAAGAAGAAGCCAGTTACAAGATCTGTTAGGGCTGGATTGCAATTTCCAGTGGGTAGAATTGGGCGTTATTTGAAAAAGGGTCGGTATTCTCAGCGTGTTGGAACTGGTGCTCCTGTTTATCTTGCTGCTGTGCTTGAGTACCTTGCTGCTGAGGTAATTTTTTTTTAGTATCTGGGGTTTGTTGTTAGCTATAATTGATTTGTTGGGTTGTTACAGTTGTGTTAGGTTTGGTGTATTTTCTTGGTTTTGGAGTTATTTTGAAGACAAGTATGAGATCTGGAAAATGCTTTTTGAGCATAGATTTTGAAATTGAAACTTGGGAAATTGTTTTTAAGATTTTGACATTGTGTTTGATGCCTTTTTACTTGGAAAAAGTTTGAATTTTTGTCAATGGAGGTACCTAAATTCCAAAAAAATTGGTTAAGTTGAAATATATGAAGATCAATTTTTATGGTCAAATCGTTTATCTCAAAGATGAGGTATAGAGATTGTTTCCGATAGACGTATCAGTTCAAAACAAACAGTCTAAAAGAAGACATAAGGTCTTTGAATATATTGTTTTCAAAATTTATGGCTAAACGCTAGCTTGGATATTTCTCTGTGAAGGTATTGGAATTGGCGGGAAATGCAGCAAGAGACAACAAGAAGAACAGAATTATACCAAGGCATGTTTTGTTAGCTGTAAGGAACGATGAAGAACTTGGAAAACTTCTAGCTGGTGTTACCATTGCTCATGGAGGTGTTCTTCCTAATATCAATCCAGTTCTTTTGCCTAAGAAATCTGATAAAGTTGGAAAAGAACATGCTAAATCTCCATCTAAGGCTACCAAGTCACCAAAAAAGGCCTAAATTTCTGAAGACAAACGTCTTGTTTGGTGATGAACATTGTACCAAAGTTGCATGATTTAGGATTTATGACTTGTGTTTGGTTCAAATAATCTGTTAAATGTATGTAGTTTTGGTATCTATTTATGCTTCTTGTAGGGATGAAAGGTCTTATTGAAAACTAGGAACAGTTTATTTGTGATTTGTCAGTTTATCAAGTACTACTACTTCAGTGATTACATATGAAAATTTCTTGTTTGTTTAGTTGTTTAGTGAAGTTCTTGAATTTTGGTTGATCTTGTGATGTCTTTTGGATTGATGGTATTTGACATATGTTCTGCCTTATTGTCTCTTCTGATGAGTCAGTTATGACCTAGTTTAGACTCTTTGAAAATGTTGTTGTACTTGTCAAATTCTTCGAAAATTAGGTACTTTTGAAGAGTTTGGGCACGTACTCATCAATATTTTTAGAGAGTTCAAATAACATAGGTATTGGTAGTATGTAGATTTTTGGGTGGATTAGCTATGTTGGCTACTTGTCAATATTTTTAGAGAGTTCAAGCAACATAAGTTGTTACAGTATGTAAGGAATTGAGATTTGTTGGCTACTCATCAACATTTTTAGAGGGTCTAAACAACATAGATTGTAATAGTACGTAGATTCTTGGGGATTGAGCTGCGTTTGAGCCAATTGTAAGTTTAAAGACATCATGATTCTTATAATCTCGACCTTGTTTAAAATAAGTGATATGAAGAGTGATTAGTTGAACATTCTTAGATACTAATTTATTGAAGAGTGATTAGTTTAACATTTTTTGTTAAAAAATATGATTATATGTTGAGTTTCATATTTAAATTATTATTTATTAATTTGAAAATAATAGGAAAACAAAAAGAAATTGAAAAAGGAAAAAAATTGAATAAGAAAAAAGAAAAACAATAAAGAAGAATTAAAAAAGAGTTGAAAGGTAATTGAGTGATTGACTACATGAACTTTCACTTTGTTGGTGAAGGTTCGATTCTTTACATTGTAATTTTCTTCTTCCACTTTGTTGGTGAGGATTCGATTCCCCACATTATAATCTTCCTCCCCGTAAATGAATGAGACAAAAAATCAACATGGAGCAACAAAGGGCCTGGAGCAAGCATATACAAGAGGCCCAAATGAAGAAAATATTGAAGGCCAGCCCATATTCCAAAAATATCTCAAAATTTGGGAAAATGAAATCTGACCATACTTTACACGTGTACGAACACGATTAGCCATGTCATAACCCCACCCATCACATTCATTGACTCAGTAAAGGGATCGTTTGGTTGAGAGACTAATTATTTCGAATTCATGTCAAATTTTAACTTGACACGTTTATTAAAAAATAGTTATTGATATAGTAAGTTTATCATTTTACTTCTATAAATTGATAGGATTCGCTCATTTTCAAAGTCATTAACTTATTGACAAAAAATTGAGAGTATAATAATAAGAAAAAATTTATTCTACGTTGATTTATCAAAAAATAACAACTAAAAATGAAAATTAAATTAGAATTTTTTTATAATTAAAAGTGAACGGAGAAAGTAATTATTAAAAACATTAGAAGGTAAATAAACATTCCTTCTAACTAATAATAATTAATTATTGACTTGACACAATAATTAAAAAATAATTAATGATAAGAGTAAATTTTACCAAATCAATCTTATTAAATACTTCATTTGTTCATTTTTACTTGTCACTATTTTATTTTTTGAGGTCTAACTTGACTAAATTTCAAAGCTAAACTGAATATCTGAAATCTAAAATTTAGACAGTTGAAAACTATATGAAAAATGTTATAAGTTTCAATTCTTTTCATATTGATATGATAAAAAAAAAATCTTAAAATATTGACCAAATTCATATAATCTGACCTCGATAAATAAAATATTAACAAATAAAAATGAACAAATGAAGTATAAATCATCCAAACATTGTAATATAGATAATATCTAATAGAGTATTAGTAAGCGTAAAATAAACACATCATGATAAATTATTCATTGATCTTATCAATTAAATAAAAATCAATGAACATCCCCAAATAATACGGTAGACAAGTAAAAATCGAGAAAGCACTAAAACAAGTAAAAATAAACATAAACATTATAAAATTTATTCCAAACTTAATTTCGAAATTTCTCATTTTATCTCCGGTACCAAACAACCCCCTAATTTTTTTGAAAGTTTATTCAACACGTATAATGGAGCACCTATAAATACAAATTTTCTATATTTTTCTTTCATTATCTTCCAATTTTTTTTTTTTGGTCTTCCGTTGAATTCGATGGTAATTTAGGGCTATAATAATAATGATCCGATTTACTCGTTCTCTGGTTTTGCTTCTTTGAAATTCGAGCAATTCGATCTTCTTCGTTCATTGTTTTCGATTTCTTCGAATTCGATCGCTGGAATTTTTGAGATTTTTGTTGTGTAGAGGTGTGAATCGAGGTTTTGATTTTGGGAATTACGGATTTCGGTTTTGGTAGCGGTGGAAAATCGAAAGGCATCGCACCGTTACGATGCATTCGGTGTCGCCTTTTGTGTTGGATCTGTTGACTTTACCTCAAGCTGCTTCGTTCTATGGCGTTTTGTGTTCTCATCGTTTGAAGCCTCGGCGTAGTAATTTTAGTTAACGTTTAATTCGTATTCGTCTCAGTTTTTTGTTCTTCGTTTCTGTTTCAGCTCGTTTTCGGTTTGTTTTGAGGGATTTTCAGCTATTTCATATCTTTTTCTGAGTGATTGTTGCCGAATCTGGTGGAGATTTGCGTGATATTGCTATATATCGACTTACTGAAAGGTAATGATTTGTGATTTGATTGTTTGTTAATCTGCTTTGTGATTTATGTTTATTTAAACTGCATAATAACTGTTTAGAGTAATTTTTTTTTGTGCTTCCGATCTTTGTCGAGATAATGCAAAAAGTTAATAATTGATCATTTGTAGTAATGTTGGATTTTGTGCTGGCTAGTTCTTGTAATGATGAACTTGTGGTGGTGATCAGAAATCCATACGTTTCCTTTTAAGGCAGATTACTTGTAGGTAGGGTGCAGTATTTGCTCAAAGATATGTAGTTGGTAGCATGACTAACAACAACAATATGCCTAGTGTAATCCCATGAGTTGGGTCTCGGGGGTAGGATGTATGCAAACTTTACACCTTTTGTGGGTATAGAGGTTGATTCCAGTAGATCCTGGGCTCAAAAACTGTGTAATCAAAGCAGGGTTGAAAGAAAATTAATGGCAACCAAATAACTAGATAAACAAGGGAAAATTAAGCAACGTGTAGTAGTGAAAATTGATGAATAAGATACGATGCGAATACTAATTAATATTGCTAAACAAGGAGAAGAGGAAGAGACTGATCCTGCCTCTCATATAAAACACAACAACATTTGGCTACCTACTACCCTTGTGCTAGACCTCCATAGCTTCCTATCTAGGGTCATGACTTCTTAAGTTAAAGATGACCATCAACAAAGTTTTTGGAAGGTATTTTGTTTGGCGTGCAACATCTCTAATTAAGTAATGTTATGACAATCAAATGCACTTTCTTTTCCTTTGACTTTAGATTTGCTCCTTTGTCGCGCTAGATGGATCAAATGTAGAAAGATTCAAAAATATTTATTTGTAACTTTGAGATGACCGGTTAAGTTCAACATGCAATTAGTTTTCTTCGAAGTTCCGTTGTATTATCTTTCTGTTTTTTCTAACAAATGTTGCTTCTTGTTTGTGCTGAGACTACGTGTGCATGTTTGTGCAGATCTTTGCTGCTCTCTTCAATTGATGGCCGTTTGTTCTGCTAATTACAAGTTTGACTCTGAAAGTATAAGTTGCTTTTGTGAGTCATCGAAGGAGACTCTTGGTTGTGCTTCTAGCAATCTGGGAGGTTCTTTTGCTAGTGATCTTGGGCACCAATTCACTGAATCTTTGCATATTGAGGATGGTGAAGACTTGGTTTACAAGGAAGATTCCAACACATTGGAGGAAGATGGAAGTGAAGATATGCCTGACACTGGCACTGGGAGTACAGACTTGGAAAAATGCTTAATCAAGTCCTCAGAATTTCCATGCTCTGCTATGAGCACTCCCCCTGCTGAGTTGGTTCGTGGGAAGGAGGAGCAGGAGGCTGATCCTAAATCAACTGACTTGCCTTATTCACGTTCCATATCTTTACCTGTGAGTTTTGTGTCCTGAGACATTTAAGGTCAATTTTCTAGCATATTTATTTTAATAATAAAGGGTTTCTTACATATAAAAAAGACGTAGAAAGTTTTTGACTCCCTGTTCTTAGAGAAGATTTTTGGTCCACTTAAAGATATCTTTCGTTATATAAGACAATTTATTGTTGTTTGCTTACGTTAATATTGCCAATTTTCAAGCATGTTTGTTTTAACAGTAAAGGGTTTTCTTACATATAAAAAAGACCTCCATATTCTTAATGAAAGATTATAGTCCACTTAAAGATATCTTTTGTTATACAGGAAAAATTGTTGTCTGCTTACATTAGTATTCCTTAACAGAGCCTTATGCATACTGACCTCTGTTCATCATGAACATTACTAGTGAGAAGTTTTAATGGTTTATGTGTTATGTTTAGTTTCTTTCACATTTTTGGGGGGGATGGGATATCTATTGTGCCTGAATAATTTGTAGGAGGATATTTGAACCATGGGCGGCATATGAAGTGTGCTGTTTCCTTCAGCCATACTCTTTATATCTATTGTTTGTTTGTTCATCTTTCCCCCTTTTGCTGGTAGGTTGCCTTAGGATTTTTTTCAGTTCTCTTCTTTTAGGGCTATTGTATCGTCAATATGATGAGCCATCATTTCCTTCATACTCACCCGTCCTGATTTATGTGGCACGTTTTGACTTGGCAGTTTAAGAAAGAAGGCTTTTGAAATTTGTGGTCTAAACAATTCCTTGACCATTTGTGTGGTTATAACTCATTTCATTAAAGGTAAAAAGAGAATTTTAAAGTTAAATTGTTTTCAATTATAGAAAGGTGGCATTCTTTTTTAGACTGACTAGAAAGGAATGTGTGTCACATAAAATGGGATAGAGGGAGTATATCTTTTTGTTCCAGCATATGTTGTGCAGTGCCTTGTGACTCTCTCTCTCTCTCTCTGTTATTTGCACATGGCTCTGGGCTCTGTTATCAAGCTGAGGCAACAGTATTTTGGAACAGCAGTTGGAGCATACATATGAATACTATCTCATACATAGAGGGCGACTCTGTGTTGGGATTTTTTCAGGGTTGAGCTATTAGGTTATTTCCCATTATATCGTCGGTTAACAGTTGTGTTTTTTCCCTTTCTCCTTTTTGTGTTTTTTTCTCTCAGACAGCTTCAAAGCTTGTATCTGCCATTAAAGGTAGCCGTGAGAAACAAGGCAAACCACCTAAGAAGCTGTCTGTGACATGGGCTCCCGATGTGTATGACCCTATCCCGACAGCAGTTTCACATGTGCCAAACAAGGTACAACGCCACAGGAGCGACCACAGGAAGAATGGGAGGAATAAGCAGAAAAGTAATGGCAAATCTTCACGAGGAAGCAAGGGTAAAGACAAGAAACAAGGTCGCAAACATGGTGGGAGTACCAAAAGGAGTTATTATCCTCTAGAGGATAACCACATAATGACTTGTTCTAGCTTTCATTCTCTGGAGGATAACGATACTGCTCATTCTAGTGGGCTGCAGGCTGGTGCCATGGATTATGATATTGGCAGCACCCCGGATTCATTCTGTGGTAGTAGTTTTCTAAAGAAATCTGTCACAAAGTTGCATTTCCCAGTTGCAAAGGCTTCATGAGTTACCTTTTTGATCGTGGTGGGCTCTCTTCTGGATCATTTCCTCTAGTTCTGTAAATAAATAAGTTTTGACGCTCAACTGTTGTCGAAGTTGTTGACATTTTTGTACTGAATCTTAAAACTTTTGCTCTTTTGGACCGGATGGATTACTCTTTTTGTTTTGCTGTGTTTCCAGCATGTTTGAACAAGTTGTGTGTAATTGATTCATGCTTTATTACTGATTTTGATCATGAACATCTGTAAGCTACCTGTAGCTGAGGGTCTTTCGTAAGCAATATGTCTACCTCCCCGACTCCACCTATGTTGTGTTGGGTGCTCCTTGAAGGTTAGTAACCCTAATGCTGCATCTTTTTTGGGTTAAAACTTCCTTAGTTCTGAAGCAATTATATAAATGTCAACTTACATCAGGCTTTGAGCAAATTGAACTTCAATAACAAGAAGAACAATCGTGTCTGAATATTAGCAACCTAATGTCTAATGTGAGAACATAATTTCCAAAACCTCAGGAGTATAACTTGAAAGTAAATAAGAACAAAATTTATTGAAAACAATGTACATCACACACCAAATTAAGGTACATGCCATTGGAGCTTCTATTTTATCAGATGTGTGAAAGTCTTGTACACCTAGCAAAATTCTGCTGGTTCCAACAGTATCCATGCATGTTACTTGCATTTGATTTTTGTAATTACAGAACCAAAACCAATGGCTGAGCTAGAGCTGCTTTATTAGGAGAGACTTCAATCTTTGAACTACGCGCTCTACATCAAGTCGTGTATTCTGCATTAATTTTGACATAATCATAACTCAAGTCACAGCCCCATGCTAGTCCGCTTCCTGATCCATCACCTGTACAAGGAAAACACACGATTAGTTTGTTTATACTCTGCAGTACAAGATTTCTAGTTAATGCAGACAGAAAAGCCACAAAACTACAGTACATACAAACAAATCCATGAAGAATGAACTAGCAGACATGATAATGTCCTAGCTTGGAAGGTGGAACTGGAACTGTGAAAGCACGCCTATATTGACGTAGACAGGGAGTGATCAAACTGATAATTGAAGTGTGAAGAAGCTATGAATAGTTGTTGGAAAGATGCCCAGTCCAAGGTAGTATTAAGTTGATCTATTTGAATTCTTGGACGTTGAAAACTTCTGCCACTTTTGACTGGCGATAGAAGAAAGTTGATACTTTTATTTGGGGTGGGGGAGTGGGAGTTGGCACAAAAGCATATCAAATTGAATTGAAGCTTGGATCAACATTTTCCTTGACAGTACAGTTCTCAACACCTCAAGTAACAATGATTGTCAAGCATGTAGGAGATAAGTCTCGGCTTGTATCATCTTAGAAACAAAATTAAGTGAATGCACTCTCGAAAGACTAGTTTGCTTAGAGGGGATCTTCTTGGTAATTATATCGAGAGCTATGTGATGCCATGGAGTTGGTTTACTTTCATCACGATACACCAACGCAGAGGAAGTACAATGTGAATATTTGAAACTTACCAGTAGATATTTGAATTTCAACAGTGCCATGAACTTCACCAGCCTTTCGGAGATAATTGCTAGCTGCAACCCTGCAAAAAAAACCAAGATTATGATGTCCAAAGAGATACAGACAAAAAGTGAGGAGGAAAAAAATTTACGGAAGAGCGTCACATGCTAAAGCATACAGTATAGAACACTATTGATGATGTGCTGTGTACTTGAGGTCTAGCATCCGAAATTGGCCAACTGAATAATGGAGCAAGAGCCACTAACTTGAGGTCCAGATACCATTGTACGCTCTATAATGGTTAAAGGCCTCGCCAGGAAAATTGAACACACAAGAGCTAAGGGAATTAGTTATGTATTGGTCAGAAAATGAGAGTAGCATCAAACTTAACCAAAATGAGTTGTTTAGTGTGATAGTAGGTGTTTGTTCAAGCGTTATGGTTCCCTCTTGAGATGAGAACTGACAGGAGAAGGCAATTTCAAGGCCCATGCCTAATAAAGAAATACAAATGTGGGGTATTGTTCTCCATACCTATCAAATGGAAGTGGTTGCCCTGCTTCCATAAGCACAATATCTCCAAGTGATATCCGAAGCTTGTCGGCATTGAAAGGAATCCCTGCATAGCCAGCAGCACAAGCAATACGACCCCAATTTGGATCCCTACCGTATACAGCTGCCTGATTATAGAAAGGGAAGTATCAGTAAGATGTACTTTCTGGACATCTCCAAGTAGATATACAAACTAATTCACTTCATACCTTGACAAGTGAAGAAGAAGCCACTGAACGAGCAATCTTTGCTGCTTCAGCTTCGCTATCGGCACCATCAACCCTCACCTATGTCCAATTAGAGACGAGCAAAGCTTTAAAAATAAAAAAAGTGATTCTAGAAACTACCTGTGCAGTTATGCTCATCAACAAATTGGAAGATTAAGGAAGCCACATTTTAGACATTTTGTCAAATGAAAACACATGATTGTCCCCTTTTTTTGATAACTGAAGAATCCTCGATGGCAAGGGGCGTGCATTTGAAAATCGATGGATAATGGACCCGCTCTTTTTCCCTTCTCCACATAAATGTTTGTCCTTTATCATGCCAAGTAACAAAAGAATTCAAATCTAGTGTCAAACCAAAGAAAGAATTAATATTCTGTGTGTCCTATATTAAAACATTAGTACCTTCACCCTACCATAACCTGCATTGAGATCGAGCACTCCACCATAGCTTAATTTCAAAGTTACCATCCTCCAGTATATGCATCAACTTAAGATAATGCAAATTTCTTTTATAACCTTCTACTTATATCAGTTATATGTATTTCTTTTTATAACCATGGTGTTGGGCAGCATGCACACTCTCGACTAATTCAACGGGGTACTTGTTCTCCCAACTCCTACCCAACACAGGTATCGGGTAACTTTGTTCACTAAAACTTGGAATATGGGGAAAAATCACCAAGTGTTTCAGCCTCCACTAGGAATTGAGCATGACACTTCATAGCTCTCAACTCACTTCATTGACCATTTGACCACAACCTTAGGTGCCCTTTGTTGGGAAATGAAGCTAAGATGATTTTTATATGTATTTATTTCTGTGATCAAGACAAGATATCCTTTTCCATCTTGGACACCTTCAAGTTATTCTTTTCAATTTATCCTTAACAAGCTCAACTACGATAACCCATTCAATCGTTCTCTCTTTTTTATGATGCTGTCCGGACCGCACCTTGACTATCACCTGACAGCCTGCTACCACCCACAAGCACGTCCCCAGTAAAGTGCCCACCAAAGCTAGAGAAAATGAACTCATACCATGTGTTGTAGTCGAGATAAGAAACTGCGATCTCTAGGATCCGAATCATATACCTCAGATACTCAGCCAAACATTTCATCATTCTTTTCTAGTATTCATCGATGATCACATAGCATAAATGAAAATATCAGATAAGCACTACTTTTCTACAGTTGGTTTCTAAGCTTATGCATGTTTAAGAAACAAGACTAGGAGCAAATGGAAGTTGGTCAGAGCTCATAAGGAACTTAATAAAGAAATACAAACCTCAATCAAACATGTTGCTCCTTCACCATCCCAAGCTATTGATTTTGCTAGACCCTGCATTACCTGTAGTGGAATCGTGTCAATAATCCTGCAAGCTATAAGGATATACCTTTATTTATTTATTTTCTGATGAGTTATAGGGAAATTCCTTCATTATCATGTTCATAATACTTCACAAGTCATGAGAATCTTCAAATAATAGCACATACAGCATCAAGACAATTTTGTAGGTGTTCTGCCTCGGAGGAGTTCAAAGAAGAAATCTCATATGATTCTGCAAGTCCACTGGCCAGAGCAATGACAGCATCATTTGTACTGGTGTCTCCATCGACCTGTCAAAATATATGCTCTCCTGGGTTTAGATCATGCAACAGAGTCGCTGAATATATTGAGATGACACTGTTGTGTCTATTATGCTCATAAACATAAATGTGGTACACAAAGCAAATAAACATAAATTCATTTCAAATAAGTGAATAGGCTGGATCAAATCAATCAGGGAACTTACTATAGAATTACGGAGAAATGGATTTGACAAAATCACACAACTTAAACTAAAACCATTCTAGTGATGCAACTACCCCAAAAAAACAATACTGCTCATCCTAACAAAAAATAATATGTCTCAGATATATCATGCAAAAGAACCTCTACCATTACTGATGTAGCAAAACCACGCAGCATCACTCTCTCTTCCTCAGACCCACAAGCCAGGTGGAAACAATTTGCATAAGTTTCACGAATCTAAAGCTTTACTTTAATCAACTTACATATAGGTTGCCAGAAAAGAAAGGAAAATAGAATAAGGAGAATATTTAACAGTTTTTTATCTTTTTGACAATTAAACTTTCAGTGAACTCAAAATTTTGCTGCTTCATTTGACAATTAAATACACCAGAAATGTTCATATGCAACTCAGGGAAAACTTCTAACATTGAACTCACTCATGCATGGTCAGAATAGTATGTGTCTGAAGTATTAAAAAATATAAATTTTCTTACTTACAGTAATTTGATTAAAACTTCGATTTACAGCAACTTGTACCATCTTTCTCCAAACATCACTTGTGACTGAGGCGTCAGTAGTTACCACCTGTATAGTTGCTTGACTCCGGTGAGATACTCTCACTGCTTAGGTGGAAACAGAGGAATTTTGAAGATACTTACACCAAGCATTGTTGCCATGTTAGGATGAATCATCCCAGAACCCTTTGCCATGCCCCCAACTCTTATTCGAGTTCCTCTAAGCTGAGCAAAAGTACAGATATATGTATAAGTACAAACTCATTATAGTATCTTTCCTTTCAGAAATGGGAACTACAGGATATATAAATTATAGATGGTCTTGTACATTGACTTCATTGACTTCACCTAGATGCTAAGTTACTGCTTTTGATGGTCCATATTAAGCATAGCATATGCAGTGTTGTCAAAGGTGCACTTAAAGTGCACTTGAGCCCTGAAGCGATGCCCAAAACGTGTTAGCGCTTCAGCTCCACTTAATGTGTACTTCAGTTTCAGCATCAAGGTTCTAAGGCATATTTGTCCTTGCCAATGAACCTCTTTTGAAGAGGCGACGCTAGCAATTGATGTTTCGCCTTCTCGTAAACTTTTTTCAATTTCTTTGTTTATATATTTTTTGTTCATACTTATAGTTATTAGTCTTGGACTAAACAAATATATTTGTAGTATTTTCTCCCTCTCCACATTTTTCCATAAAGTCCACACTTTATTTGTGCTTTGCATTTAAAGCTCCAACGAACCTTAGAGCTTTTTTGCCCTTTTTATTGGTGATAACACTGAACATATGTCAACATCCATGCATTATCTAAACTGTGACTGAACAATTTTCTATTTTTCTTCAGGATCTGGAAGAAACTCCCATGTTACAAATCACAACACCTCAAACAGCAGTTATTTTACTGTTCATCCGATTCTATGCAGCATAGCGGTTATTTCAAAATCTTAATCATGATAGTTTGTAAAATTCAACCCAAAACAAATTTCTTGATTCAAACTGTAATATAAATTTGGAGAGTAATGAATAATAGCATCCAAGAACTTAATCATAACAAACACAGCAATGCCAGGAAATACGAAACTTCATACCTCTGTTTCAACTGCCACACTCTTACTAACAAGATCAGTGGTTGTTATAGCTATAGCTGCAGAATTAGCCCTACAAATGCACATATATGATCAGTAATCCCTACCCAGAACAGGCCATCTAGAGTGGAATGAATTTCACTATTGAGAAGGCATGAATACAAACACGAGCAGGTAAGTATAAATAAAGAAAGAATATATGGTGGAAGAAAGAAAGAGACTTACTATAGGATAAAATCTGCTGATGCCAAGTAAACATAAATAAAAAGAACAATAAAAAAAGGAGATTACCCATCCACAGTTGGTGAAAGCTGCCTAACAAGGTGAGGGAGTGAGTTGAGAAGTGCTTCCTGCAAGTGATGTAAAACATAGAAACGGGGTTACTGTCCACAGGAAAAGCTCGCACAGTAAAATAATACACAAATATGCCAAAGAAATGCAATTCAGGGCATCCGACACTGCATTGCTATATGCAAGGAGGAGGTTCAAGCAATTAGGGAAAACCAATTAAGTGCACATGTAAGCATTTACCTTCTTTATTCTTTTACCTATTACACCAGTTGATTCAATCAAGACTTCATCTTGCTTCAGTTGAAGTAACTTTCACAATAGAAAATTGCTATCAGAAACCAAATATCTAAAGTCTAAACCAAAATGGACGAACTGCAAACCTTAGCTAGTGCACTTGAGCACTCTATTACATCCTGATAACCTGCATCACCCTGCAAAGAAAATTCTGAAACTCTCGAGTCACATTATCAGATAATGCAGAAAGAAAGTGATATGACAGCATGACAACTTATGATTTGGAGCCTATCACTTCTTTGTGAAGTTGGACGAGTCTGGTTTGCTTTTACTGCCAATCAAATTGAAACTAGAAGATGAAATATACCCTGCATTGGATTAAAGTTCAAAAATTGAGCTTCCAATAAAAACTTTAAGGAGAAATTACCGTTGCTGCATTAGCTTGACCAGCATTTATCAATACCGCACGAGCCTGAAAAGTGGTAATATTCTTATAAGAAAACAAAACTTTAGAAGCAATCAAGGTGCAGCAAGCAATCCATGACATCAGGTTGAGAGTTCTAGAGATGACAGAGTTCATTCACCACAAGTGAGAGACTAATCAAGAAGTACAGAGTTTCCTACATACCGTTTTAGATGCATTTAGTGCTCTTTTACAATATAGTACAGGTGCAGCAGCAACAACATTTGTAGTAAATGCCCCTGGATGAAAAACAAGAAAAAAAGGTGATTCCTGATTCATCAGTTTTTATTGGTTGATTGTTATGTGGTATGTTTTAATACAACCACCAAACAGACGTCTTCCTTTTTCATTTCAAGAAAGCTATGTGTTCCATTACTCTTAAAAGGAGTGGGTGGGAAAAAGGAGATAAAGAATTTTAAACAAACAACAATATAGTTTTCCACTCACGAACCTACGAAAAACTCAACACTGATAACCTAGGACTATATCAGGATAGCTTACCTGCAGATATGGCATCTACGTCGCAAGTGACGAGTGCGAGATCAGGCTTCTCTCCAAGAGCACGCAATCCACCATACATTCCAGCAGCTTTGAAACCCTTCGCAGCAGTAACACCACCAGGAATCTACACATTTGAAGCAGTCTAAGTTTTCTACAGGCAAAATTAAATCATATAGTCCTGAATAATCATCCATCCTTTTGGAAAAAACTAATTTCAGGAAAAAGGTAAGACTAGTAAAGCAGTGAGGTTCCAGGAAAAAAAAGAGTATTTAATCCTATTTGCATAAGTTTTGTCAAGCACCATATATAAGCAGTGTAGAGACACTCAAATATAGATATATAATTTAATAGATTCTAATGAGTTTCAGCTCAATATAGAACTCTGATTGCTTTCTCCTGAAGTCAAGACATAATCACACTAGCACTACTCTAAAATGTTGACCCAATTATCTATCTTGTCACTAGCTAACAAATGTTGTAGCAATTGTAAAATCCCTATTAGAATAGCTTGGTTACATCCTCCACTTCTAGCACCAATGAGGAATATACCAAATTCATAGAGACAAAAATATCTCAGGTGCAACTATACAGGAAACTAGAGTCTCAATCTTATCAGATAAAATAGCTGCACCTAACAAAGAGATAGCAATATTTGATATAACATTTAAAATGTGTAAGTATATGTATAATTGTGATATTCACATTTCTCTTTTGCGTAAGCCAGTCCTGACACCACTTTTGATCATAAATACCAAAGAAAAGTGCGATAAATATAGTTGAATCCAACAGCAACGACGACTAGTTTGCATTGAGTAGTTCATTGATTGAAACAAGAGAGAAGTAGAGGAGAGAATTCCCTCACCTGCTGCCATGGTCCTTCAGGGAGGAATATAGGAGCTGCTGGTATATAATTTGATGCCTCTTTTGACATTGATATAATTGTAAATGCTCTACAATCCCTCTGCAAATGCTTTCGCGAACTGCGTACCTGCAGCTTAAAGTTTCACACTTTTAACCTAGTGCAAAAAGGAAAACATCACAGAAAAAGAATCCCTTTTTGCACCCCAAGGGTGTGGCCTAGTAGTAGTCAATGAATAGGGGATAACATAGGTGATTTCTTTCCATATGTCCTAGCCTCGGGAGATGCCAGGTATAATGTGGATTTAGTTGAGCTGGATTGGACACCACAGTTATACAACAACAACATACTCAGTTAAATCCTACAAAGTAAGGTCCGGAGAGGATACAATGTACTGTGAGATAGAGAGGCTGTTTCACTCTCGACTCAAATGTATCCGCCCGAGCAACAGAAGAGGACACCACAGTTATAAAAAAGGAACCCCTTTAGAGGACAGCTGCAAGTAATTGAGCGCCATCAAGCTAATGCACAAATCAAAGATATTACTAACAAATAAAGGGACTTATTATACAATGACAGCAAGATTCTTGATTCTTGTATTAATAGTAAGAGTTCAACTGAAAGGAGCATAGCCCATATTCATTTCTGCAGAAATTTTCATGGGTAATCAAACAGAGCATTAAAGGGTAAAGGAAAAAACTGACCTTTACACCATTGATGAAGTGAGGAACAGATAGAGACATTGTTTGGTGGGTCAGCTGAAGAGTTTTGAACTGAAAATCTTTGTGCGTCGATTCAACTCAGAGGAAATCTGCAAAATTATTAACACAGAAAAAGCAAAATAAAAGAATCAATTCCAGACAACCTACTACCTACTGACCTGCGGATTTTTAATTTAATTAATTAACGGATACGTATTGAAGTCCGACTATATCCAAATTTATGTCGTGTAGGGCTGTATCAAGTATTTTTCATTTCTTGGACTCGAACTCGAGATCTTTGGTTAAAAGAGGAGCAGCCCCATGGTTAATGGAGAAAGGTCAAATATAACCCGAACTTCAAAAATGGTGTGTCTCTATATATACACACACCTTCGATTATACTAAGGACCCATTTGTAGGGGTGTGCATCATTCGGCTCGGTTTGAATCAATTGTTTTGCTACTTTATTTAACTTAATTAGGGATTAGTTATACTTGATGAAAGATCTTATATTATCCCTAGAAAATGAAGGAATAACTAATCCAAGTTTTAATAATCCATAGATAAGACGATTCGGTTGATGTTCCGACATCCCGAATCAAGGTGGTTAAATTTTTTTGATTTTATATTTTATATTTGTAGTTTTGTACTAATAAATTCATTTAAATAAATTAGCTTATATATTCTATTTATTTGTAGGTACATATTTACACTATATAAAAAAAAATTATTATGTCAATATTTTTTTAATAACTAATTTAGTTGAGTGATTTTTTTTATACAAATGTCTAATTGAGTGATTTTATTAATACAAAATAAAGTTAATTTTAAGATATTAACTCCATATTAAAATTACAACTTACAAGTTTTATGTGTATACGTAGATAGTTTATTCGATTTTATTATTATTTACCGTCTTTTAGATTTTAAAAGTAAATTGTCTGTCTCTATTAAATTGAAAATTGACATTTCTCAAATAATTCAAGTGAGAAAAATAACAAATATGGCGATAAAATTGTTCTTTCTCCTAGTTAGTTAGAAGGCGATAAAAAAAATAATATTGTCTGGTGTATATACCTTGATCCAATTACATAAAATAGAAAATCTCATGATAATTCAAAAGTATAATTAAAAAGAAACTTTTTTATAAAGTTTTAAACCAACTACAAAATTAAGTTAGAAGCGGTAAATCAAACACTTGATATAAAATAATTCAAGCATTAATAATCCCTGACCCTATTACAAAGAACTAAAAAGATCAAACTTTGAGTGTTTCTTAGTACAAAAAGAATTTCACGCCATAAAATTTTAGGGGTGTGCATCGGTCAATTCGATTCGGTTTTAAATATTATCGGTTTGGTTTATCAATTTTTAATTTTAAAATATGTTAAACCAATAACAAATCAATAAAATATTTTTTATCGATTTTTGATTTATCAATTTTAAGGCCTTAACGGTTCGGTTTTCGGTTTACTGCATTAATAAAAGCAAATGGAGTACGAAAGAGTAAAGACTAAATACTAAAGTGGGTAACTAATCACTTAAGTATGGTAAAGATTAAAATAGGTAAAGTACTACTATAGTGTCCTGTTACTATTAAATTATTAATATTTAATATTTACGAAATGATAAAATAGTAAATTTTTATAATCTTATTGGGTTATCGATTTACCCAATAAACCAATAGTAAAAACTGATATCGAACCGATAACTCAATAACTTTTTTTTCAAAACCATTAAAAACTTGATAACCTAATAACCGAATAACAATAAACCAATAATATTTTTATCGATTCAATTTAACGATCGGTTCGATTTTTGCACACCCCTATAAAATTATTATTCTACTATTACAAATCATATGAAAATAGAAAATAGTGTTTGTTGGTCATATTTGTCAATTAATAATTATTATCAACCAAACCATTAAATTAAATTAGAAGAGTTTTCACATATAATCGCTCAAAAGTATCTTAATTATGCTATATAGCTATAGTTTAGATAATTACATTTCGTATCTATAGCTACAACAGTGTTTGTATATTTTGCTATACAATTTGTGCAACGTTTGTATAATTTGCAGTTTTTGTATAGCGATAAGACATAATTCATTAAAGGGGAACTTACCTATATATACCATATTTAAAAAATATTTACCATTTATAGCAATACAGTTTTAATAAATATATTCACTTTTAATGCATAATGCAGATTTTTTATTAAATACAAGTTTAATATATTTTAAGACACTTATAATACTTTTTTATAATTTTAATACATCTTTTATACATGGTATAATTCATTTATATTACATGCATAATTCATTTTTATTATATACTGTAGTTTTTGGATCCAAATAATTATAAGACATTTTAATACATTTATAATATATAATACAGTTGCTATAAATTGTAAATATTTTTTAAATTTAAAATATCTAGATAATAAATAAAAAATATGTTTAAAATCAATAAATATTTTATAAAAAATTTCAAAAAGGTAATTATTTCTTCGAAATATGGACAAAAGTTAAATGATTAATACAAATGGTCATTTTTGTGCAAATAATTCACCTCCAATTATGGGCTAGGATGGGCAAACTTTGATATGGGCCGACAATACTTGGCCCATTAGGAGATAGGGGGACCCAAACTTTTGGATAATGTTTTGATTGAATTTGTCCTAAATTCACCTTCCAAAAAAAGACATATTTTACGTGTCTTAATTTGATTAGTTATGAAAAAGACATAAAATTGTCGTTTAGAACGAATATTGTCTATTTGTTTATCTAAATAGTTAAAGTGTTTATTTGTGTACTGATAAAATTAGTGGTCATTGTTAACAGATGAAGTCGAGTTGAAAATTTTATTTATGTATTATGTCTTAAATTCTTGTTAGGCATTGACCATAAATTTTAAATATTTACATTTTGTTCGACTTTTTTAACACAAAAGTTTAATTTCTTCATAAGAGCTTTTATGTTTTTATTCTCTTGATGATTTAAGTAAAAGGTGCTTATCATCCAAACGAGTTTAAAATAAAACTAAATTTAGAGCTCTCCCAAACTTGAAACCCAACTCCAATTTGGAAATTTTGACTAAAAGTTACTTTTGAATGTTTTTTTTAAAAAAAAAAGTTGGATGTACTAAACTCCCTATATATGGGTTTGAAAAAAGATTCGATCACGAGATAAGATTACCTAGTACAACAATAATAATAATATTTTCCGTAAAATTTCATAAATAAGATTTGAAAGAGTACAATTACCACTAAAAGCTGAGGAGGTAATCACCACTAGTAAAAAAGATTCACCTAGATTATGAAGCCAAAACATAAAGTAATTAAACATTAAACATTTTCTTAATTTCATCCTTGACGTCGTGACGTTCCCTCCTTCTCCGTCGACGTCTCCGTCGGCAGCGGCGGCAACGAAACTCCGCTAACGGTACGGCCGAGTCCAGATTTCAAACTTGATGGTGGCGGCGGAGGAGGAACAACCTTATTCTGCTCGCTGCCGCTGCCACCGACGACGCCGACATTGTCGGAATCGGCGGGTAGTGGATCAGCTAACGAAATGTTCTCCGGCAAGACGAAATTGAAACTCTGAGATGGCCTCCTTTGGTGGCGATTTGCCCTCTCTGAAGACATTTTTTTTATTTTTGTGAAATATTAAATGGAGGTGAGAAAGTGGTGTAGTGATGATATACAAAAAAAGTGGTTGTTGACTGACTATCTATATATAGACAAGCTAGTGTTTTTAAATAATTTTTTTTATATACATTTTAAATTTTTTTTTTAAATTTCATCGGATTATTTTTTTATTGCGATAATAATATAACAACAATAATAACATATCTAGTGAAATCTTACAAGTGAAGTCTGGGGAGGATAGAATGTACGTTGACTAGGGGTGTGCATCGGTTGGTTCAGTTCGATTTTATACATTATCGATTCGATTTATTGGGGGAGGGTAGAATGTACGTTGACTAGTGTTTTTAAATAATTTTTTTGGATAAAAGGAAAAAAAAATATTCTCGTAATTGACACAAATTATTAGTTTCGTCTCTAAACTATTGATAGACTTAAAACACTCCTGAACTTAATGAACTAAGCTTAAATCCACATTCAAATTTGGCATGAATTATTAGTTTCATCCCTAAACTATTGATAGGCTTAAAAACACCCCTCAACGTAGCAAACTAAGCTTAAATACACTTTCGAACTTGGCACGAATTATTACTTTCGTCCCTAAACTATTGATAAGATTAAAAATACCCTTCAGCTTCATGTTTCTGTAACTTATTAAATTTTAACTTAAAATTTTGTAGAGCTTTATTTGCTGTCATATTTTTACAATCCCAGAATTTTCATACGAGATTGTCATCCTACCATGAAATTTTTAACGTTGCTGGAAGTCCACATTGACAAAAAATAATCATAAACAAAATAAGAAAAGAAAGAGAATCAAACAATTAAAAATGAGAATAAAAAAAATAGATCTTGCTTAGAGGTCGTCACTTATGGAGGAAAGGTCAAATGGGAAGAAGAAGGGTATTATAGTAGTTTGTAATTAAAAATTTAAAAGAAATTTTCTCTACTCTTTTTTAAAAAAAAAAAGGAAAATTAAGGTTGATATGGTTTTTTTTAACCTTTCACGCGCTTTAAATAAATCGTACTCACTTGTTATGCTATGTGGCATGGAAGGGGTGTATCTAAGCTTAGTTTGCCAAGTTGAGGGGTGTTTTTATGCTTATCAATAATTTAGGGATGAAACTAATAATTTGTATCAAGTTTGAAGGTGTATTTAAGCCTAGTTCGTCCAATTGAGGGGTGTTTTTAAGCCCATCAATAGTTTAGGGACGAAACTAATAATTCATGTCAAGTTCGAGGGTGTTTTTTATACTTCTCTCTTTTTTTATATAGATTTTATTTATTTTTTAATTTTCATCAGATTATTTTTATATTGCGATAATAATATAACAACAACAACAACATATCCAGCGAAATACCACAAGCAGAATCTGAAGAGGGTAGAATGTACATAAACCTTACCACTATCTCATAGATATAGAGATGTTGTTTCCGAAAAATCCTCGTGTATTGCAATGATAATATGTTGAGTAAAATTTTATAAGTGAGTTTGTGAAGGATAGAGTATAGAAAGATTTTCTCACATTCTCGTGGATTTTGAGATGTTTTCAAAAGATCATTTGCTCAAGTGTAGTAAATTCAAGTATAAAAAATTTTAGAGAAAACATAGCAACTACTTTCTTGGTCTCGATTTATGTGATGTAGTTTAAATTGGCATGGAGTTTAGAAAGATCGACAAACTTTTAAAATTTATGATTTAAAATAAGTTTTAATGTTTGTGTAGCTATAAATTATTCCATGAAATATAAAATTGATATTTTAATGTAAATTGTTATAGACATTTTTTACACTTTTTGGCATTATCTTAAAAAAATGAATCCTATAAATCGAGATACATGAAATATTAATTACTTCAATATTTTTCAACTACTTCCTCCCTTCACTTTTATGCGTAGTGTTTCACTTTTTGAAACTCAAACTATACAAACTTTGATCAAAATTTTAAAATTTAGTTTTTCACCTTATGAATATGAAAAGAATTGCATCTTATCGATTAATTTGAATTTATATTATATCGATACAATAAAATGTTTATTCATACTTATTTATGAAAGACTTGCTATTTTCACACCCCTGTCCAGTGGTTTGAGAAAGAAAATCGACACATTCAGAAAGAGAGTTGTGACTTTTTGAGAATTATAATAAGGGCCTATTGATTCTATCTTTATATTTGACACAAAATTATTATTTCGAGTGAAAAGGAAAGCAATGGTCCACATAACATTCACCGATAAATAACCCTCTATGGGGTTGGTGTGGGGACAACCAAACCACCACTTTTATCAGATATGACTCCGAACTACTTATTATTCTTAAAAAAACTTATTTTTATTTTATTTTATTTTATTTTATTTTACTTTACACCCTCCTTACTTTCTAGATTCATTCGTTACTACTAAAATTCAAAAACTTTTAAATTCGAGATCCGTCTTTAATCACAAAAATAATCTAGGATTGTTGAATTTTGGAACATATATCAAATTCATTGCATCCATAAAAATGGGACAGTAACATTAAATGGTACTAAGTCAACATCATGAAAAAAAAATGGCATGATTTTGTTTAATCTTTTTTTGTCAGTTTTATCATCTTGGTTAATGCTGCTAAAATTAAAAAAATTATTTTTGATTATTATAATTTATGGTAAGTTGACAGAGATTGATCTGAATTTTATTTTTAAATAAATATTTTATTTGTTATTTTTAAAGTATTTTTAATATTAATTACATGTTTTTTAAAATTTAAGATTGTACCTCAATTAATATAGATATTATGATAAAATATTCATACTAATTGTTTCTCAAAGTATGTGTAAATAAGGGTATACAAAAATCGAACTGACCAACAAATCGAACCGATAGAAACATTATTAGTTTATTGTTTTCGGGTTTTTAGTGGGTTTAAAAAAAAATATTGGGTTATCGGTTTGATACCAATTTTTATTATTGAATTATTGGGTAAATCAATATCCCAATAAGATTATAATAATTTATTATTTTACTCTTTTGTAAATATTTAATATTAGTAAGTTAATAGTAACAGAACACTATAACAATATTTTATCTATTCTAATCTTTAGAGTACTTATGATTAGTTACCTGCTGTTACAAGTTTAAAAACATAGTCTTCGTACTCTATCTATTATTATTAATGCAAATTCTCATTATCATTCTTATTGTGTAAATCGAAAACTGAATCATTAAGGACTTACAATCGATAAATCAAAAATCGATAAAAAATATTCTATTGATTTGTTATTAATTTAGCATATTTAAAAATTAAAAATCGAGATCAAATTAATAATTTATAAAATTGAACTGAACCAACTGATACACACCCGTATGTGTAAAATTGAAAATTGAAAGGGGAAAAAGTAAAAATGAACAAAACACTAAAAGATTAAAAAAGAAGAAGTTACTATTTAGGTTATATTTTCTTGGTTTTGTTCAAATTGTGTTTTTTCACAAGGTACATTGAATCTTTCTTGCTTTGTTTTTTGTCTTAGAATTAAATTAAGACATTACTTGTATTTCGACATGTAATTTACTAAAATAAAAAATAAAAAAAATGTTTCAAATTATTTGTTACATGTACAGTGCATGGTCGTTCGGTCAAAATAATTACCAAGAAAATATTCATTTGTTGAATAAGAATGTATAGTCAGTGTATATTTCATGTATAATCAAGCTATATTCAATTTTTGAGGGTATCACAATGGATATTCCGTATATGGCGCATGTATAAATAATCTTCATTGTATAGTCAATGTATACTTTCTATGACTTTTGATAAGTTATATTGTATAGTCATGTATAATTTCTACGAATTTGGGATATTTCTTTTATGTAAATAAAAGAGGGCTATATTTATTGTAAATTAATTAGTTTATTGTGTATATTTGAAATTATCCCTTTGTATATTTTGTATATATTCTACATATGGGATGTGTATTAGTATTATATAAATGATATATTCATAATATACATGTAATATACATGAATCTATTCTTCATCCTTGAAGTTTAATCTACATTTAATTCAAACCCTTATCAAATTTGCATTTAAGTGGCCCAATTTATGAAATTTGACCAAAGTACTTGTGTAACCCATAAATACAGGTCAAATTACCATATAATATATTTTATAAATATTTTTAAAAAAATAAATAAAATAATAAAATATACTGGGCCCGTTTACGGGCCTTAAATTATCTAGTAGTAAAATTAATTTGACTTCTTAAATATGTTGGATAGTCCAAATATAAATATGTACAAGATTATGTAAGATGTAAATTATTAATTATTTGATTTGAATTTTTTAGTTCATAATAAAATTATTATCATTCTTTACTATGACTATATTATAACATATCGAATACAAAATATATATTTTAAAAAAAATATTTCTCATTGTTCAATTTGAACTAGATATCAACTCAAACTTTGATAGATTAAAATAAATTACACTAAATAAATATTGCAATAACCAATTCAAACTTGAACAAATTAAATGAAGGAAAAACTACGCAAAATAAACTAAATTGTGAAACTATTTACTCAAATTAGATCCAAACTAATCTATTTACCCATTTACCCCATTTTTCAAAATTTTATTTCGCCCATGACATCAACACAACGTTAGCATGACTGCTATGAATTAATCCTCTGTGATACTCCATTAGTATATTGATACCACATTGATATCATATACTCCATCTATATATTGATACCCTATTGGTATCGTATAGGATTTAGCTCTTTTTAAAAGAAAAAATTATTAAAATCATAATTTTATTTATTAAACTCTAAATTAGTAGAAAATATTTTCTTTATGATATTTCATCGGTATATTAATACCATACCGATATCATATACAGGTGAGCTTAATTGTATGTGATACTCTACCTTATCGGTATCATATAAGATTGAACTTTAATTTTTTTACAATAAATAAAAAATAATTTTAAAAAATTTATTAAAGTCTAAATTAGTAGAAAATATATTATTTGTGATTTTCCGTCGGTATATTGATACCATAGCAGTATCATATAGGACTGATCTTAATCCTTTGTGATACTCTATCGGTATATTGATACCCCATCAATATCCTCTGTAATACTCTATCGGTACATTGATACCCTATCAGTATCATATAGGATAAGGTTCTTTTTAAAAATTAAACAAAACAATTGAGATATGATATCGATAAGGTATCATAAAAAAACTTGTTGTCATTGATACCCTATCGATATCTTCTGATACTCCGTCAGTATCTTAATAAACTATCGATCTCCTCTGTGATACTCGATCAATATATAATACCCTATCGGTATTATATAAGGTGTGTGTGGACGTCAGTATGACGTCAACATGCAAATTTTAATAGTAGACAAACTAAGAAGGTATTGATCATAATTAATTAAGGATCATAAATGTAAGGAATTGTTTCAATGAGGCATGAACTCAATTTTCCCTTAAATGAATTATAATTTTCTGGGCTAATTTTATCGTCTCTAATTAAATGTACAAGAATCTTAGACAAACTTAACTTGACCTAATTTTAAATAAGGTGCCTATATTTTGAGTTACATGTAAGAGAATTTCATAACGTCAAGCACGAAGTAATTTGGACCTACATTTCACTATTTTGGCAATATTTTTTTCTTTTCCATCCTCCTCTATGGTTGAATTACCCATTTTTTTTAATATTAATTCTATTAATTCAGATTCATACTATTTAAATAATGAAAAAAATGCTTTTTATAGTTTTCTTTAAAAAAAAATTCTAAGACTTGAATTTGATACATTTGTTAGGTATGAAAAGATCCCATTAACAATAATAATTATTGTATATTTTATGTAATTTTATAAGTGAATTTTGAAAATGATGATGTGTGTGCGGTGTTAATTAATTATATTTTGTGAAGGTCAGAGATTGCTTTCGAAGTAAAAGGCCTCAACAACTTCACTATAAGCTTTTGGTGATCTCCTGTTAATAACTTCATCTGAATAATAAAATATTATTTTCGTTTGATATGATATAACAATAATAATAACAATAATATATTCAGTGTAATTTTATAAATTTAGTATGAGAAGGATGGTGTGTTAGTGAATTACCTTTATCTTATGAAGGTAAAACAATTTCCAAATGAAAAAAATCTCAATCATTCTACTATATATCTGTGGTGATTTTTTTATTTATAATTTCTTGCAAATATTTTTTTCGTTTAAAATGATACAATAACAATAACAACATATTCAACGTATATCACTAGTGGTGGAGCCACCTTGTGCTTACGGGGTTCATACAAACTACCTTCGGCGAAAAGCTATACTATTTTAATACGATAAAGACAATTTTTATGTATATATAATAGGTTTCGAATCCCCTCCAGCTAGTTCGTGTTCTACTTTTTAAAAATTTGAACTCTCTTAAAGAAAATTCTGTCTGTGCCACTGTATATCACAAGTTAAAAATTATGAGAAGGATGGTGTGTGCGCGATCCTATCTCCATCTTATGAAGATAGAAAAACCATTTCCGAATGAAAAAATCTCAATCACTCTACTTTAGTCTATGGTATTCTCTTATTTATAATTTCATTCAAATAACAAAATAACATTTTCTTTTGAAATTATATAAAAATAACAATATACTCAGTATAATTTCACCTTTACATATCCAGTGGAATATCACAAGTGGGGTCTGAGGAAGGTAGAATGTACGCATACCTTACCATTACCTAACAAAGGTAGAGAGATTGTTTCGTGGGAACCCCCGTCTAAAAAATCAATAAGCAGAATAAACTAGAAATAGAAAAAAAAGGAAAGGAATAAGAAAGAACGACTAATAACGAAAATCACATGATAGTATGTAAATACGATAAAATTAACATATATAAGAAGGATAATAACAATACAGGATATAAAGACACGACCAATCCTACTACCCTACTATACCCCAAGGTCAGACATCAACCTAACCCTGCTATCCTATTAACCAGCTACTCTAATTCGAGACCTCTACTCCTTTCTATCTAAGGTTATGTCTTCGGTGAGATTAAGTTTCGTCATATCTTATCTGATCACCTCTCCCCAATACTTCTTCGATCTACTTTTACCCCTCCGTGTAGTTCCTAAATCCAACCTACACATTCAAATCAAACATGTAAAGAAAATAATAAAGAACAGATTAATAACAACAACAAATAATATAACGATCAAACTCGAATAAATAATAAAATAACTTTTTTTTTTTAAAAAAAAAAAGTCATTTTCAGAGAGGCAACTAGTGACCTGTTTATTGTGGTCCTCCCAACATGTATTGCTGGAATTACCAATACTTAGCCAAAAGACATTCATGAATGGATCCACAAAATCATTACTTCTTTTAGGACTCATATTTATATGTAAAGAAAATTAAGTAATAGATAAATAAATAATTTGTGTGTCTATCGAAATTAATTTTTCTATTTTTAAGATAATAATAAGGTCTGTGTAATTTTATTCACTTTAAATTTTACTTCTGTGAAATTACACTGAATATGTTGTAGTTTCATATATACAAAGTAATGAAGTTTGTGTTTTTCATATTACTATTTATATTTTTAGACCAAGGTTAGAAATTTTTGGTCAATCAATTATTAGTAAATTTTGATTTTAGTCATTCTGATATTTGATTAAGCATATTTATTTTTTAACTAATTAAATATGAATGTTTTTATTTTGCTCGTGAATATATACAAATTTATCATATTTATAACCGTTCTATCACATGATTACCAGTGGCAAAGTCACTTTGTCTTTAGGGGGTTTATCTGAACCCTCTTCGATATATAATAGATGTTGAAATTCCTCGACTAGTTTGTGTGTGTACTGATTAAAATTTTGAACTCCCTCAAAGAAAATTCTAGCTCCGTTACTGATGATTACTCATGTATTATGTAAAACTTGTAATTTACTTCAGCTTTGAAGTAAAATGTGCTTTTTCAAATTTTAAAAAGAGTAAAATAAAAAATTTCTCAATATTGAAGGGCCAAAAATGTTCTTATTCCCTTAGAATATAATCTAATTATTTCATTTTAAATTTCTCTGAGTTTTTTTTTAATCAGATGAGACATATGGATTCTAGTCTAATAACACTACTTATTTCCCCTTCCCACAAATAAAATATATAGTTTTTATGAGTAATAAAGAAAAAAGATCTTTCACTTTTTTGTTGTCTCTTTTGACCAAGAATATATAGTTCAATAATGTTTTTGCAATTGCAAAACTTTTTTTGAAGATATATTTAAGCTTCCATTAATTTAAATTTGTAATAGAAATTTTATTTATTATGTAAACAAAAAGAAAAAGAATATTATAAGATGCCCAATAATAATAATAATATACTTAGCCTGATTTCATAAGTAAAGTCTAGAAATGATAAAATATATGTAATCCTACATTGTTGAGGTAAGGAGAGGTTATTTTCGATATAAATTTGGTTAATATTTAAAAAAAATAAAAAAGTAAAAGAAGGTTTATCTTTTATTTTTTTAATCTCAATCTTCAATCTTCATATTTTTATATCTAGCGTCACATCCTTGATGAACTAACAATCTGTTATCTTCTGTTTAATCGTTTCTCCACGATTCTTCTGTAATTTACCTCTACCTAGACGTAAAACACAATATGCCTGATAAGTCACCTTTTGTTATTATCTTTTGGCTAAAAAACAAGTTATATAGTAAATACAAAGTTTATAATATATGTAATAACAAGAGATGGAGAAATTGTAATATATGAACTAATATAATATAAAAATTATTTATTACTTAACAAAATAAAATAATGACTACTATATGAATAGCTATTTTTGTCCTCTAAAAAGTAGGATTAAAAAAATTATGATTAATATTTAGCTGTTTGTGAGAAATAAAATTAAATATTATAATAATGTTTGATGTTATAGCTGAAATTTTATTTTCAAGTATTCCCAACTAAATGTTGCCTTAATTTCTAAAGAAAATAATAATAATGCCTTTTCTTGAGATGCATTGCTACTATTTCACCCACTTTTTTTTTCAATCACATGATTATTTTTTGAGAAGGCGTTCTGAATATGATTGTTTTTATTTTAAAGATTCGAATCGAAATTTTTGATTAAGAGCGAAGGAATTTCAAATCTTGACCATTTCACCAAAATTTATATTGGTTCTCTTATAAATTTAAATTTGTGTATTACATGATTCATTTCTCGATAAGACATTGTCAATATGATTATTTTTATTTCATAGATTTAAATCGAAATTTTTGATTAAGAGCAAAGGAATCTCAAATCTCGACCATTCCACCAAAATCTATATTGGTTCACTCATAAATTTAAATTTGTGTATTACATGATTCATTTTTCGAGAAATTGTTCTCAATATGATTGTTTTTATTTCAGAGATTCAAATCAAAATTTTCAATTAAGAGCAGAGGAATCTTAAATCTCAATCATTCCATCAAAATCTATATTGGTTCACTCATAAATTTAAATTTGTGTATTACATGATTCATTTTTCGAGAAGACAATCTCAATATGATTATTTTTATTTTAGATTCGAATCAAAATCTTTGATTAAGAGCAAAGGAATCTCAAATCTCGACCATTCCACCAACATCTGTATTGGTTCACTCATAAATTTAAATTTGTATATTACACGACTCATTTTTAAAGAAGACATTCTCAATATGATTATTTTTATTTAAGAGATTCGAATCGAAAATTTTAATTTAGAGCAGAGGAATCTCAAATCTCGACCATTCCACCAAAAATTTTATTGGTTCACTCATAAATTTAAATTTGTGTATTACATGATTCATTTTTCAAGAAGACAATCTCAATATGATTATTTTTATTTTAAAGATTCGAATCGAAATCTTTGATTAAGAGTAAAGAAATCTCAAATCTCGACCATTCCACCAAAATCTATATTGGTTCATTCATAAATTTAAATTTGTGTATTATATGATTCATTTTTCAATAAAACGTTCTCAATATAATTATTTTTATTTCAGAAATTCAAATCGAAGTCTCCAATTAAAAGCAAAGTAATCTTAAATCTCGACCATTTCACCATAATTAATATTGATTCACTCCCTTTTCTTGAGTTATACACTGCAACTATTTAATTATTTTTTTGACAATACTTTTTATTATTATTTTGTGGACACAATAAATAAATGAGAAAAAAAATTAAAATAAAATTAGATAGCGTGGGATTAACGCAGACATTTGCAAAAAGAGATTCTATATGGACCCATTTCTTTGTGGCATTTACTTTCCAATCTGTTACTCAATTGACATTTTTTTTAAAAATAAATAAAAGAAAAAAAATTATAAAAAGAAAATAAAAATAATCATCTAATTAAATAGTTTAATATAGTAATAGAGGGAATATATTCCATTTAGCTCAGCTGGCTCTTTCAAGTGAAGCCTTATTGTAGAGAATATATAATAATTTATACAAATAAAATAAATAAATAATAAAAATATAAATATAATTCAAACAATTTTTAATGATAGTGTCAATAGTAAATTAACCACCATCAACAACTATGGCATGATGAATTTGATTCCTTCATCTATATTAATATGATTTAATTTTTTTAATTAAAATCTCTGAATAAATACGAAGAGAGTAAAATATATGCATATCTTATTTTTATCTAATAAAGATTTAAAGAATTTTTTCCCCATAAACTCCCAACTTAAAATAAAACATATCCAAATAATTAAAAAAAATTTAAAAAAATGAAAGCAATAGTAATAATGATACTCAATTAACTATAAGACTTTTAAATTGCTTTACTAATTTTGAAAATTTAGGATGTTTTACCTTTACTAATTAGTTATCAATAAAAATCTAAAGACCTAATATATTCATAGTTTTATCAAGAAATTGTGTTTTAATGATTGAATGGTTAGATCTTCAATTTGATAGTTTGAGTGGCTCAGTCCAATAACCTAGGTCAGGATTAAGTTCAATTGTGGAAGATCTTGATATAGGCATGTTTAAGGCATGCAAGGTAAGGCGTGACTAAAGTATGATGAGAGTAGGATAAAAATTGTGATTGTGACATGGTTGTGGCTAAACAAGTTCGAGGGTTACGTATTGGACAAGGACAATGGCTAAAAAAATTAGACTACAATGACAAGTTCGGTGGGGCAAGACCTACGCATAGTACAACGGGACACACGAAGCTGGAGCTCGCAAGATATGAATTTGGACGTCAAATTTGAAGGTTGGTCAAGTGTGCCTCGAATATGCGTGTGCAAATGGATGATTTGGACAGTTTTTAGTCATTGTGGCTTTATTAGGATCGTAAATAAGACTTGTTTATTTGATAATCAAATCGACCTATCAATTGGGATGTCAATCGAATCAATTAGACATGTGATTTGATATTGTGTTATTTTTATTGGTACAAGCAAACAAGTCGCCGACAAATTTGACTTTGAACAAAGTTTTATACTACTTGAGTTGTGTGCTTTCTCAGTAGCACGAGTTTAATACAAAATTAGGACTTGTTACTGTATATGTTTATGTTATTCTACTTTCATAGAAATTGGCCAAGTGTTGAACAAAACTAGATCAAACGGAAGAAATAAAGAATTGTGTGTAAAGGTGCTAGATTTTTAGATGTTATTGAAACAAATCGTAATTCAAATATTTAGGAACCGTTTGGTGTGAGGTATGAAGTATAAAATATAATAATCATAAAATAAAATGTAAAATTATTTTATTCTACATTTGATTTGAGGTGTCGTTGGATTGTTATCCCACCATTTATAATTTAGTAATAGAATAAGTTATTTCATACAATCGATAGAATGAATAACTTATCTCGAAATAACTTGTTCTCGATCCAGCTGAACTTGAGCTATGCTTAAGCCGACGGCTATTAATGTTAAGTATATACGCGGCGCCAAGTCAAGTCATCAGTAAATTTTTTATTCTAACTCACTCACACCAGAATAATGTTATATGACAACCACACAATAAAAATTCCCTTCCATTGAGAAGCCACCTTAATAAGAAGAGCTCCTCTAATTTTTTTAGATTCACATAAGCACCCCATTCTTCTTGAGCCTTGAACCCTTATTCAATCTCTTTGAATTTTCTCCATTTTTCAACTTTTTGTCCAGTACAATCAAAATGGTGAGTCAAATTTCAAACCCCCTTTTGTTTTGATTTATAGTTTGTGTGTGTGTTTTAGTAGAGAGATTTTGTAAAGGGGTTTAGTGTTTGGTTGATCTGATTAGAGAATCTTTATGGGTGTTAGCTAAAAAAATGATCTTTATGGAATTTCATTGGTGATTTCATGTTTTAGTTTGGGAGTGGGTGTGTTTGCTTTAGTGGAAAGGTTTTGTAAATGGTTTAGTTTTTGATCTGTGATTGATGTGATGAGATAATACATATGGGAGTTGGCTAAAAAAGTGATCTTTATGGAAATTTCACTGTTGATTTCTTCTTGTTTTGTTTTTCTTGTTGTGTGTATGTTTTAGTAGAAAGATTTTGTAAATGGATTTAGTTTTTCATTTATGATTGATCTGATGAGATAATCTATATGGGTGTTGGCTAAAAAAGTGATCTTTTGTGGAAATTTCACTGTTGGTTTCTTCTTGTTTTGCTTTGTTTATCTTTGTGTGTGTGTTAGTAGAAAGATTTTGTGAATGGGTTTAGTTTTTGATCTGTGATTTATCTTATTAGATTATCTATATGGGTTTTGGCTAAAAATCTGATCTTTATGTAACTTTCACTGTTGATTTCTAATTTCATGTTTTTTTGCTTTGATTTGCTTGGTGCATGAGTAGAAGGATTTTGTAAATTTGTTTAGTGTTTGATCTGATTAGATAATCCATATGGATGTTGGCTAAAAAAATGATCTTTATGGAAATTTCACTATTGATTTCTTCTGGTTTTACTTTGTTTCTCTTGATGTGTGTGTGTGTGTTTGGTTTTGTAGAAAGGTTTTGTTAATGGGTTTAGTTTTTGATCTGTGATTGATATTATGAGATAATTTATATGGATGTTGGCTATAAAATTGATCTTTATGGAAATTTCACTGTTGATTTCTTGTTTTCCTTGGTGTTTGTGTGTGTTTGTTTTAGTAGAAAAGTTTTATAAATGGGCTTAGATTTTATCTGAGTAGATAATCTATATGGGTGTTAGCTAAAATACGGATCTTTTTGGAAATCACTATCGATTTGTACTTGTTTTACTTTGTTTTTCTTAGTGTTTGTTTTAGTAAAAAGATTTTGTAAATGGTTTAGTTTTTGATCTGCTAAGATAATCTATATGGGCATTAGCTTAAAAAAGTGATCTCTATGGAATCTTTGCGATTACCTCTTGAAATCGTGTGAACTTATGGGTTGATCTGTGTATTTGATTAATGCAGGCACTTGTTATGATTGGAAATTTTGGTTAAGTTTTGTGTGTGTTCAGTTCAGATTAAGTGTTTAGCTATTTGGTATTCCGTCGTTCTAATGTGTTTTATGATTGTCTTGATCTACTGCGTACTAAATTTGAGAGAAATTTATGATTTTCTTAGGGGAGTTTATGGAGTTGTACTCATTTGATCTAATGCATCTTTAGAACTTTTTGCATTTGGATTTTCTTTTTCTATCACTTGTCTGTTGTATACGAATAAGAATGAACATGGATTAACTCAATTTAACCAATCAAAGATCATTACTTTTTTACAATTTGTAGCTGATGATGATTGGCAATTGTATCTGTAAGAGCAATCTGCTATTACTAGGCTTTGACGGAGATACATTGTTCTAAACCAATGAGAAGTGTGACCGGTACCTAAATCTATATTGTCCACCAGATATCTTGTCCTGGCTCGGGTTCTTTTTTGAGTCTCACATTGGCTCATGAAGGGTTAATTGGTCTCTTTATATGGTTGTGTTAGCTTTTGGTATTGAGTTAGGGCCACGGTCCATTTCTTTATAATAAAAAAACGTTAGTCATGATGTAGGAGTTATGCTGGTTTGTGTTCCCTGTTCAGAGCTTGTTTAGGACAGTTTCGTAAGCTATGTTATGACTAGGATAAATTCCGCTGCTGCAGACTGATGCGATAGAATTCATTAACGTGAATGAAACCTAGTACATATTTACTGTTATTGCCTGTGTCTTTTGGTTGATTAATAGAGAAAAACGGCGAGATTCATTGTGATGGTCTCTTTTGATGTAATTCGATGAGAAGTTTTGAACTGTTTTGTTTCAAAATCTTGTGATTGATTAAACATTGAACAAGTTCTAACACTATCAGAGGATTTTGGTTATTGTATAGGCTAATGCAGCGTCCGGGATGGCTGTGCATGATGAATGCAAGTTAAGGTTCTTGGAGCTGAAAGCAAAACGAACTCACCGCTTTATTGTTTTTAAGATAGAAGAGAAACAAAAACAGGTTGTGGTTGAAAAGGTTGGTGAGCCAGCCCAAGGTTACGAGGATTTCACTGCGTGTCTTCCTGATAATGAATGTCGATATGCTGTCTACGATTTTGATTTCGTCACTGCAGAGAATTGCCAGAAAAGCAGGATCTTTTTCATTGCATGGTAGTCTTCTCAATGTTCATAAGCATTTTACACATAATTTCTATACATTGCTTTCGTCTCAATGTATTTTTTTCCGTCAAGGTCCCCTGACACATCAAGGGTGAGAAGCAAGATGATCTACGCCAGTACAAAGGAAAGATTCAAGAGAGAGCTCGATGGAATTCAGGTTGAGTTGCAAGCAACCGACCCAACTGAAATGGGACTTGATGTTATTAAGAGCCGCGTCAACTAGATATCGACTGATAGGTGGTATCAGATGGACCTTATAAGAAGTGAGAACTCCTAATGCAATCATCTTTTTACTTTTTAAGGAAATATTTATAGTGTGACAGATACTTGGCATATTTGTTGCCAAGTGCTCTCCAGTATATTGTACTTTTTAATGAACAAGTTTTATGGTGTTTGGTATATGATGTAATTTGTTACCTTTTTCTTCCAAGTTTTTCAATTTCTTCTCTTGACACTTTACCTTATGATTCTTGTTTTGGAATGGATACAAGCCAAACTGATTGTTGTTCTAATAACAGTTTGTATAGTTTGATTCAATTGTAGTTTAGAAGTTGCTGTCAACTCTGGTTGTTTCACATCTAGTATTTTTTGCTTTTTGGAGATGATATTAGACGAGGGTCTCTCTGGAACAACCTCTCTATCTCTATGAGGTAGTGGTAAAGGTCTACGTACATTTTATCCTCCTTAGATTCCACTTGTGAGATTTCACTGGGCATGTTGTTGTTGGTATGTGTGTGTTTCCTCTCTAAAAATTAGTCTTTTTTCTCAACATAATGATACAAGGGAAGTTGGAAGGATTTGAGTCACATTTGCCTTGCCATGACATTACAACTTTTCTTTCTGATTCAGACTCTATCAGAAATGGTCTTTCTACTCCATAAAAATTGGGGGTAAGGTCTGCGTACGTATTATCATCCTTGGAATTACATTGAATATGTTGTTGTTGTTGTGTGTGTGTGTTTTCCTCTCAAAAAATTAGTCTTTTTCCTCAACATAATGATACAAGGGAAGTTGGAAGGATTTGAGTCACATTTGCCTTGCCATGACATTACAACTTTTCTTTC
>JBCEWC010000717.1:0-50627 GCA_038996855.1 Solanum aculeatissimum | reverse complement strand
AAACAAACATCTTATTCTTAGAAATTGTACTATGAATAGTATTTTGAATATGTCAAACCAAACAAACAATAAAAATTGCTCTCAGCATAACTAATCCCAACATAACTTATCTCAGCATAACTAATCTCATCACAACTTTAATCCAAACCAAACGACCCCTTAATACAATAACAATAACATATTCAGTTGAATCTCATAAGTGGGGTCTGAGAGGGTAAAAATGTACGCAGACCTTACCACTACCTCATAGAGGTAGAGAGGTTGTTTCCGAGAAACTTTCGTCTCTAAAATCCATAAGCATATAAATCTTTTAATATTAAAATTAAATATAAAGAAAAGGGCTCAATGATTAAAATAGATTAAGTAAATTATGACTTTTGTGTTGCTTACTTTGTACTTATACTTTTTTATATATGAATGTGGATCAAGTTTCAATTCTTTCATCACGTTGAAATAGTAGTTACATCATGTGTTTTAATTATTTCCCTAGCCTTTTATCTATTTTGATAAAGTTTGTCTTTTTTAGTATGTACTTGAAGAAGTTTAGCTACAACATATTTCTTGTAGTTGCACAAGTGAGGTCTGGGCAGATCGCGAAGCTATCTTATGATTAGGTGTTCATCCTAAAAAAAAAATTTAATAAAAAATTATACTATTTATACATGGTTAAAATAAATTTTATGTGCCTATATAGTATATGCAAAATCTACTTTGACTAGTTCATGTGTTTTTTTTTTCTTCAGATTTTGAATCCTTAATGCAGAATCTACTTCAACTAGTTCATGTGTTTGTTTTTTTCAGATTTTGAATCCTTAGTGAAAGTTCTGACTCCGCCATTATATGCAGTCTTACCCCTACTTATGAAAATAAAGAGATTATTTCTGATAGAAAATCTTTCTAATAATATATTTCGAAAATTTAATCTCTCTTTTTATTAAATTTTAACTATTGAGACATGCTAAAACTCTCTTTGAGATAATGTAAGCACTTTCTTCATTCTTAATTATTTGGTTCTCTTTAAAGCTTGTTAGGTGTATAATAGACATTTATATAAGTGATTTTTAGAAGATGTATCATATAATTTTCAAAATGCCAAGTTTGTGTAATTATACTTTTGAGTGATGATATGTGAAATGCATTTTGTGTATATTATAGTTGAAATAATGATATATAGTTGATATACCTTTTGTATATATTTCTATAAAATATTCTTAGATCATAGCTAAAATAATTGGAAAAATTATATCAAGTGACAACCTATAAGATTTGTTTACTGGCCTAACTTTATAAAATTATTCAAAATGATCTGATTGGGACAAAAATGTTGTATTTGATGTAATTAATATATTAGCCTGGTTTATCACTATTTAGCCACGATTGAATCATCTCTATGAGATAGTGGTAAGGTTTGCGCATATTTCATCCTCCCCATACCCCATTTGTGGAATTTCACTGGGTCTGTTATTGTTGTTTAGCACGGTTGAATCATGACTAAATAAAAATATTTTAAAAAAATTCTTTATATATATATATTTAAAAATTCTTTTCTAATTGTTTCACTTTTTTGTTAAAAAAATGAATATTTCTATCATTTTATTATTTTTTCATTTATTAATGTGAGAATAGATGATAATCAAATAATCATTGATATATTACATATACACTACATAATTACTTATACATTGTATATACATATTTATATACCACTTATACAATATTGATACATGTTTATACACAATTTATACAATATTGATACATTATTTATACACTACTTAACTATTTACACAAATATCGATACATTACACATAAACTATATAATTTTATCTGTGCATCATATATACACATTTATACACCATTTATATAATACCCATACATGTTTATACACTATCTATACAATGTTGATATATCACATATACACTACTTAACTGTTACTTATTAAAAGATTAAAAAATAATTATTTGGCCATGGACAAATAGTAGCTAGTCTTCGACAAACTTGTCAAAAAAATGGTATAGTAGCAACAAAGTTGCCAAAAGTTCTTTTTCTTCGAAAATCACATATTTCTGATAAAAACGTCTGTAAAAAATTCATGTGTTTTTAGCAGCGGAATGTGTCAAACTTGATGTGATTGTCTAATCAATATTGTTCTAGTGTTCTTCCCTACACAATAACTATGGAATGACTAATTTGTGATGTTATATGATACCCTAATTTACAACCACTTAAATTATTTTATATATATATATATATATATATATGTAATTTAGTAGTTGCAAAGACTTTCTGGAGAATTCAAATGTCCTTTCTATTACTCCTACAACTACAACCAAGGCTTCATTTTGCTAAGAGGTCTCGAGTTTGAGTATTGGTATGAAATTATTCTGGATAGAAAGTACTTTATCCTTCAAAATGGATATTTCTGGTGCGAATTTGGATTAATCACGCTTTAAAATGGAGATATGTATCATAGGTGAGAAACAAAAAAAAAAGAACTTGTCCCCTATAATCAGTGATGGAGTCAGGATTGTCATTAAGGAGGTTCAAAATCTGGAGAAGTAGTCACACAAACTGATCGAATAAAGTTCAACATCTATTATATTCGGATGAACCCCTAACAAAAAGACAGCATCACCCCTGCTTATTATAGGGAATGATTAACTACAATTCTTGGGTCAAAGCCACAACTATGAATAATTTTTTCGTAAAGAGTCCCCCTTTCTTAATTGGGTCCTTATACGACACTAATTTAAATTGATTGAATCAGTAAATATCAAAAATCAGATAATTTATTGAGTTGCATGTTAAACTTTAGTTTATTAATTAAGGATGCCCCTTCAAACAAGTTGTTATGTTTTTATTTATTTATTTATTTATTTATTTATTTACTTTTCAACTAGAACAATAAAAAGAGATTACAATAAGAGATTAAAAGGGTCAAGTTTACACATTTTGGTTGGTTGACAAAATAATTACATTCACTAGTCAAATATATCTAAAAAAAATATATGTTATGAATCACAAAAAATATATTTAAATTCGTCGTTGATAGAGAGTATTTTCTTTACAAGTCTCGATTAGTCACATCCAAAAACGAATATCAGACTAGAAAATAAAACAAAGCAAAAAAAAATAATAACTCAAAAATCAAGTTCCATCAAAGAGAACGATTAATCAGAAGTCTCGAATTCTAGTTTTATAAATTTTCTGATAGAGCACATTTTCTCCTTAATTAAGACTTTATGTTTTGACTTTATTTATAATTTAGGGGTTATGTTGAATTATTAGTTCATTAAAGGTACCCCTTCAAACAAGCTCCTATTTATTTATTTATTTATTTACTTCTAACCTAGGGCTTGTATATTTTGACTAGGTTAATTTCCCATGAGAATACTTCTAATCTAGGCTACTTAATTATTTAATTAATTTTTTGGAAAATTAACATCAAACTTAAACATGAAGTTTTACTAATTACTTGACTTTTACTTAATAAAATATTTCAATAATTAAGCAAGAAATTAAATATTCTTAAAAATTATATGAAATAAGAAGGAAATTTTCTCTATAATTGTCAATTCATTGGACCATCAAAATTAATTTGGATAGGTGGAATCATTAACTTTGTAATAGACCAAATCAAGAAACCCATTCTTTAGAATGGTCAAAAAAATTTTTAAAAAAAAACTTTATATTAATTTTGCAATTATGAGAGAGGCCCAATTTCATAAGGAAAGTAGATGAAATAGTTAGATATGGAATCAAATATATTAATTCTCACATAACATATTGTGAATAATGAACCCTTAATATCGTCTTAAAAATTTGATGTGGCAAAAAAGTACGTAAAGTATAAGAAAAAGAGTAATGAGTGGCCCGATTTCAAAATTTTCGAAAAAAAATATTCAAAGTTTTCAGCTTTGCAAATTCCCTCTTGGTGGCAAAATTAATGGGACAAAAGGAGATTCATCGCTGAAAAATCATATACCACATATATAAAGTCAAAATATTTCCTGACATAGCATATATTGTAAATAATGAACCTTTAATATCACCCTAAAAGTTCACGTGGCAAAAAGTATATAAAGTATAAGAAAAAAGATTAATAAATGGCCCCATTTCAAATTTTTCAAAAAAATATATATATTAAAAGTTTTCACCTTAGCAAACCCCCTCCTGATGGCGAAGTTAAGGGGGGTAGAAGCAGATTCATCGCTGAAAAAATTATATTCTATATATATATACATAAATTCAAAATATTTTCTCACATAACATATTGTAAATAATGAACCCTTTGATGAAAATTTTATTTCTGTCATCGTTCTTCCTCTCTTCTTCTCCTTTTTCCCCATAAATCTTAATAGAATCGCTAATAACTAGTAAAAAAATAATTTATTCATGCATTAAGATATTTTCATGATATATAATGATGATAGATGTTTAGAAAATAAATTATTCATATATCGAATTAATACGATAATTAAGTAGCCTAGGTTAGAAATATTCTCAAAGGTTAACAAAAAACTTTATATTAATTTTACAATTATTAAATTTTACGAGCGTCTATTATCTTGTTCTAATTTAACATAAAATTAATATAATCCTAAAAATTGATGTGGCAAAAAAGCACGTAAAGGACACGAAAAAAAAAACGTGGCCCCATTACAAAGTTTCCAAAAGAAAAAAAAAAGTCAAAGTTTTCAACTTAGCAAACCCCCTTACGTATAAATATAATTTTTTTTCACTTGAGCCTGTAGAGTCTCGATTAAATCTGGTTAAGAATAAAGTAGTCTCATTATTGTATTTTTCGTGTATTTTCTCACATAACATATTATAAATAATGAATCCTTTGATAAAATTCTTGTCTTCGTCATTGTTCTTCCTCCCCTCTAATCCTTTTTCTTTATAAAACTTAAAGGGGTTGTCTAGTAATTAGTAAAGAAGCAATTTATTCATGCATTAATTTATTTTCATGGTATATAATAACGACAAATAGTTAAAAAAATAAATTATTCATATGACAATCGATTAGCAATTTCAAAGTGCACATATAATAGAATTGATATATTATCTCATGTGGAGTAGGAGATGAAATAACTAATATCAACATAATTAAAATTGTAAAGTAATAATTAATTTGTAAATTACTAATATTTACATAATTTTAACCATCGAACGTATAAATAATTATTTTTTTCACCTTAAAATAGGGAAGAACCCCACATTGGCCCATTGGTTCCTGTCTGTATCCAGCATGTGTTCACGTTGTTACATTGAAAGAAAAAAAAAATGTACTTTACTTAATTTATTGGAAATCAATTTTGGTACAATAAATTAAATTAAAAATTGTACTAAAGGTAAAAAATTATTATAATTTTTATAAGTTGGATATTATTTTATAAGTTTAATATTATTTTATGTCCCAAAAATAATATAATGTCAATTGTAGAGATATCAAGAAATTATTATAAAAGGGAAAGAGTAACCATAAAGTGGAATTTGGATCATATTGATACAACTTTTGAGAATTTCAATTTGATGTGGATCACACGATTTGGTTCGATTTTATGTATTATTAATTCGATTTTTTTTAATTTTAATTTTAAATATGTTAAATTAATATGTGTAAGTTTTCCTGCATGTGGCTTATCTGTGTTTTTTGAGGAGCTGCCTGTGATTTAGCATGGGAGAAGGGGGTAGAACTACACACTTTCGTGTTTAGAGCATTGTTTGAGTGAGTAGGTAGCACCAGTGGAAAGGTCCACCCCGAAACCAAAGGGGTACTAACTAACAGCTGAGCCATCTCTGAACCGCAGGAGATAGTTGCCCATCATACGACTCACCAACTTCACTTGCCTCTATGGGGAGTCCCGCTCCGAGCACAAACCAATAAAAAAAATTATCAATTTTCGATTTATCGATTTTTTATCTTTAACGGTTCAATTTTTTAATTTACCGAATAAAAAAGACCGATAACACAATATTTTTTTTAATAAAATTCATTAACCAAATAACCAATAATAATAAGCTAAAACTTTTTTTTTCGACTTGATTTATTGATCGATTCAATGATCATAAAATGGTGAGAAAAAAACATTTTAAACACTCTAAAGAGTATTTATCACATGATTTAGAATATAGAGATTAACTTTATACATTCTTTCAATATTGTAAGCATCATTAGACTGAAAAAATAATAATCATAGAAGAAATTATATACTCCCTTTGTTCTATTTTATTATGTGACACATGTTTTTTTTTCCGTCCCAAAAAATATGTTATCATATTTTAATCGGAAACAATTTATCTTTAAAATTTCTTTTTTTATCCTTAAGAAAATGATTCTCAACCACACAAATATCAAGCCGTCGAGTGGCGATTAGCCAAGGAGACTTAAAAAAATGATTTTAGACCAAAAGTTTCAGAAGTTTTTTTTCTTAAATATTATACCAAGTCAAGGGTGTCACATTAAACGGGACGGAGGAATTATGTAATACTCCCTCTGTCCATCTTTACTTGACCCCTATACTATTTTAGGATGTCCAACAATACTTGTCCAGTTTATGAAATCAAAAGATAATTTTATACTTAGTTCCTAATTTACCCTTGTCATTAATTATAATTATTTCCCCATTATATTTTTCAATACATTGTATTAATTATATTCAAAGGGTGATTTGGTAAAATTATCCCTATCATTTACTACTTCTTAATTCTTGTGCCAAGTTAATAGGGGCCAAATAAAATTGGACGGAGGGAGTATTTAACATAGTTTTATCTTGTTGACCAAAAAAGGCTGCAAAATATATTATATTAATTCAAATTTTTATTTCCCAAAATCTTGAAAAAGTCCATTAAGAGCCTCTTTCTCCTTGTCTCTCTCTCTTATGAATTTTCTTATATTTGACTTTATAATAATTTAATTTAATCAACTTGCATCCAAACATGGTCCCTTAGTAATTACTACTTTTTCACATTCACACAACTTATATATAAAAACATCACTTTTTCTTCCCAAAATATGTCAAATAATTTCATTTCCATCTTCAACATATTCAAATTTATATTGTATAGTGGAAAAAAGCATAATAATATGGAGGAAATTGAAGTTCCTTCTTATTTTCTTTGTCCAATCTCAATGGAAGTTATGAAAGATCCGGTCACAATCTCAACTGGAATAACCTATGATAGGCAAAACATAGAGAAATGGTTGTTTTCATGCAAGCACACAACTTGTCCTGTCACAAATCAAGACCTAAATTTCATAGATCTCACTCCAAATCACAATCTACGACGTTTGATCCAATCGTGGTGCATGTTGAATTCTTCGAATGGCATCCAAAGGATGCCAACTCCGAAGCCTCAGGTTCAGAAGTCTCACGTTGTTAGAATCTTGAACGAAGCAAAAAAGGATCCGAATATGCAATTTAATTGCCTTAGGAGGATCAAATCAATGGCACGTGCAAGCGAGAGTAACAAGATGTGTCTAGAGTCCGCGGGGGTGGTTGATTTCTTGGCCTCAATTATGATCAAGAGGAAAGAAGAATCAGAGGTCTCAGAGGCGAGTCAGGAGGCTTTGAATACTCTTTTCCATCTAAACCCTTCTGATACTGTGTTGAGAAAGTTCATCAAATCGCGAAATGAACATCAAGATAATCAATTCTTGGACTCATTACTTCAATTCTTGAATAGTGATCATATCCAATCGCGAACCAACGCGCTAAACCTATTGAGATCAACCCTAAATGTGGCTGATCCATCACAATTGATTGGTATACAACCAGTGTATATCAAGGCTATAGTTGGTATACTAAATGACAAAATCTCCCAACAAGTAACAAAAGTGGCACTTAAGCTCCTAGTTGAATTATGTCCATGGGGAAGAAATCGAATCAAAGAAGTCGAAAATGGAGTTGTGTTTGCCCTAATTGAACTTCTTCTTGACACAAACGAAAGAAGGGTTTGCGAATTGATACTAACGGCGTTGGATCATCTATGTACTTGTGCTGAGGGGAGGTTGGAGTTGTTGAGCCATGGTGGAGGGATTGCCATTGTATCCAAGAAAATTCTTAGGGTTTCACATTTGTCAACAGATAGGGCAGTGAGGATTCTTTGTTCAATTTCAAAATTCTCAGCAAGTTGTTACAACATGATTCTTCAAGAGATGTTGCAAGTGGGAGTTGTGTCAAAGTTGTGTTTGGTTCTTCAAGTGGATGTTAGTCAAAAGACTAAAGAGAAAACTAAGGAAATTCTAAGGTTACATTCTAGGGTTTGGAAGGATTCTTCTTGTATTCCTCCTCATTTGCTATCTTCTTATCCTTCATAATATATTTTTTTAAAAGTGACGGACAAATTCTGTTGTTAGATAACAAAAATTCAAAAAAAAAGACAATTTCGATAGATAATCCGTTGTTATAATTAGTTATTTTTATTTAGTTACGGACTATTTTTTATTATTAGTGATGAAGTTCGTAGCTAATTTCTTTGTTTTTTGATAGTGTTAAAGATTTTTTTTTTTGTTTTCCTTTTTCATGTACATATATGGTGCATTGGGATTGAAAATTTGTGGTATTTACCATTGAGGATATACTTTCTCCGTCTCATTTCAGTTGTCATGTATATTAAAAAGATTTGTGCAACTGATCTCTTGGCCTTCTTACAAGTATTTAGTATTAGAGGAAAGAGGTGAATATTCACTATTTGAATTTTATAAGTTTGAAATTATTGAAAAGTAATCTCAAGTATTAATACCTAAGTTTGAAATTTAATATTCGTGTATATTTCGTGTCGATTTCTTAGCACATATATAGAGTCCGAATAAAAAATTAGTGAATTTGATCGAAATCATATACTCCCTGATTTATTTTACTTGGCCATTTTAGTGAATCAACAAAATTTTATTTTTTTCTCATACTATTCTTAATATTAAATAGTTGTATAAAGCAGTAATAATCAAATTTAGAATTTCAAAGCATATTTAATAAAGTTAATTTAGTAAAATATATTTTTTGATAATTTTTTTTTTACGAATGTACCAAGTCGGGCCAAGTAATATGAAACGATGGGAGTATATTTAATAATGTGATTTTTTTCTTTAAAATACTTGTCTGTCTTTGAGCTGTATTTTTCTGTCCAAAGCTTACACACCTACCCAATACATTATGGGCACAAACTTTTTTTTTAATGTATTTAATATAATAATTGAGGAAAACATTTATGAGATATGGTGCAAAATTTATTTTTTTTTTAAAAAAAATCACAAATAATCATTTATTACATTTATAATAATTGAAAAAAATACTTTCCTATCTTGAAGTTTTAACTTTCACAAACTTGAGAATTTTAGGATAATGGTTATTTTTTTTAAAAAATATATGGAATTGAAAAGTGTTCAATTGATTTTATTTTATTCGTAAAATTTAGCTGATGAAAATATGACTCGTCAATTCGTTAAAATTTTAACAAGTTAATTTGGACATATTTTGGTGGGCATTGTTCAAGCAAGTCCATCAAGTTTGAGTCAATTTATGATGCACATTTTATCCAAAATTCAAATTGATTTTTTTTTTAAAAAAGAATCATAATATATATATTCTAAAAATTGAATGGACTTTTGATTGATTGATTAGCTCAAATTGATTCATCCATCTTCATCCAAAAAAAAATAAAAAATAATGATTATCACTCAATTTATATATTTAAAGAAAAAAATTATTTGAGTGAGTACTTTTTAAAAAATAATTATTAATTTTAGTAATATTTTTTATTTTATTACCATTTATAGTAATTATGTCAATATGATGATAAATCTATACTTGTTTTAAAAATGAATTATATATGCAATATAAATGTATTATAAGTGTTTAAAAATATATTGTGGGTACTCAACATTTTAATACATCACATATGTCCTGATATATTGCGTGAAGTGATGCATTCGATCGATACATCATGTAAAGTGATGTATTTGAGAATATGAGAGAGTAGAAACTTTTGTTATTTTTTTAAATATTGAATTTTTTTTAAAAATATGATAAAATAAATTATATATTTAGATAATTTTTTCTTTATATTTTATATTTGAAAAAATTTCATTCAAATGAACTCTTAAGTCAAAAGGTTATATTTGTCTCATACATGACAAAAAAATATTGTACTTGGTCAATATTTCTTTTTAATAATTGTAATACACAATTGAGTGATGTCTTTTTCATAAGAGACTTTGATTTATAAAAAAAAATTGACTTTAACAAATAAATAAAAGACTTATATAAATTGCATTATGTCTATTTCAAATTCAATATTGTTATATAAGTTATTATTATTATTATTTTTATATTATTATTAATAAAAGAAAAGAAATAATAAATTTGTAATTTGACTAGTTTAAATTCGTACTTAGCCAACGGAACATGTCTTTGGGGCCAAAAGGCTCCTAGGCTATCACTTTTAGTCAGAGCTTGACTTAGAGGCGTCCAATCATAATTTAGTGTATGACTAATTTGACAATATTGACTTTTCATCTACGCGTCATGATCAATTGTGAAAATCAATTTTATTTTTCATATTAACTTGATCAATACGATAATACTATCATCAGTAGGTTAAAACTAACTTGTCTCATTGCAATCTAAAATATAAGCAACACTTCATACCCCCTAAACAGATGCGTTTTTGTCAATCTACGATAATCCTCCTCCTTTATTCGAATTTGAAATTTTCAATCTTGTTGTATTTTATAATGAAAAAAGTATTTAATTGAGAGAAAAATAGTAATATTATTGGTGGTCATTGTTGACCAAATAATTTTTTAAACAAAAAAATTATTTAATTCATGAAGCAGACACTGATGTACTTAGGTTGTAGAATAAAAATTTAAAAATAAAATAAAATAAAATAAATAAAATAAATAATAATAATAATAATAATAATAATAAGTGCACAAGTAGGTAGTTCAATGCTATTTTGGTCATTTTTTAAATTTGTTATATATTTGAAAATTACCTAATAAATACTATAAATTACGATATTGACAACTTAAAACATTTAGAAGACGAACAAAATATGATTGACTCTTGAAATACTAATAGTACCTCATAAATCGAAGCAAAAAAAAAACATTATTTGCAATGCCGTAAAAGTACTATAAATCACAATAATAAATAACTCAATAATTTAAAACACATAAGAATTTAAAACAATTCTCAAAAGTCTATTTACTACCACATGAATTCGAACAAAAAGAGTACTACAAATCACAATAATTAACAATTTAAAATATCTAAAAGTCATATTAAATCTTTGATTGACTCTCCAAATCCTATTTGTATCACATAAATTAAAATTAAATAATAATAATATATATTAGGCTCGTGCTAACATGAACTATGTGTAAGGTAACATTTTTCAAAACGAACAATTTATGCATAATATTTTTTGACCGCCTGGCCACACCGCGTAAATATCATTTCATTTGCGAGTACTAGAAAAAGCATCACATAGCTTACAACAACAAAATAATACGATAACCAAAACACCAGACAAAATCAGTAGCAACATAAGTTGCAAGACACGAAACTACCAATAACAACATACCCAGTGAAATTTCACAAGTGGGGTCTGGGGAGGGTAGAATGTACGCAGACCTTATCACTACCTCAAAGGTAGAGAGGTTGTTTCCTGGAAATCCTCGTCTCAAAAATCCATAGGTAGAGTAAACTAGATATGAAAAAGGGAAAGGAAAAGAAAAGAAAATCGGAAGAACAACTAATAACGAAAAGCTCGATATGAAACTACCAAAAACTGTTAATACTTAACCACTTGAGAGTTGATACCAAGAAAACTAAAACAGAACATCATATTTTTCCAACAGGAATTTACATAGTTGAAACTACATTAAAGTTGTTACCAAACTATCTTAAGTTTCTGAGTTCTCATGGCAGAACATAATGGCACCTAGTCAGTGCAGTTGTCAACTTGTCATACGCGTTTAAAGTGGGACGATGAAGATCCAGTCACATTGATTGCAAAAGAATGAATGTAGTTATGTTATAGTATGGTTAGATTTCTACACAATCATCATCGTCTTTGTCATCATTTTCAGTATCGTTATCCCAGTCCAGCGTGTAAGATCCCGCTGACTTCATGAGTTCTGTTAGTCCAGTTAGATCCTCCAGATATGTAGGATGATTGATAGCTTGAAGTATGAAGTTCATCCCTTTCGTCTGATATTCTGATACAACCTGAGCAAAAGGAATTTCTTGTGTATTAGTCGAGTTATGATGTTTTCAGTAGTCAAGTTTGTAAGAGTTAGCTGGGTAAACAGTTCATGTCGTAGATGGACAGTTTCATAATCCGAGAAATACTTCTTTTTTTTGGAGTCCAACGACAACATAGAAACAACAGCCAGATGCACGAAACATCCTGTGTTCACGCAGGGTCTGGGGAAGGATTGCACCCTCAAGAAGGTGTAGAGCAAGGAAGCCTACCCAAGTATCAGTGGCTAATTCCATGGATCGAACCCAAGATCCAGAGGTCACATGGAACCAATTTTGCGTTGCTCCAAGTCCAACGACAACATGGTTGGGCATAACTCAATCCAACTTCTTTACTTCTTTTTGAAGCTTAGGCATAATCTAATCTAAGTTAGTTAAAGACGTAAGATTGTTTGGTGAAAGGACCATGGATGAATGGATCGTCACATGAATTACACTGGATCTAAATTTTTAATGAACATTGTCACAATAATACAGGAAACTAAATCTCTAGGTTCTCATAAATTAGGTGGGAAAACATATCAATTTACGAAGTTTCAACAAAATAACTAAGATCTTATGAACGATGTTAACAGATTACATGGACGGAGGTTACTGGTTAAGAAGAGAATGGATTGCCTTGACATTTTAACTTACAGTGGAGCAACAAGCAGTGCAACAAGTTGAAGCATGACCGACTAGTGTCATCTGAGAAAACTGAGAGAGTGAGCCCCGTATTTGATGAGGTAGAATGCCAAGAGGTTGTTCAGTACTACCGCTATCATTAGAGTTTGCAAACTCAGCTTTAGCGTATATTCTGCAACCACAGTTAAACAAGACATGCGTAAAATGTAGGAATAAAATTTAATTTGCATGTATATCACAAAATAACTGAGGATTTACCCCGAAGGATGATGCAAAACTCCAACCAAAAGCTCAACAGCAAGGGCTGATGCAATAGGAGCAAGTCCAGGACGAGTAACTGTACATTGTTGGTCTAGGGTACGGTTGGCGGTTGACTGCACAGAGAACAAAAAGGATTCATATTTATCGATATTGCAATCAAACAATCACCTGGACTTTCATGTAAGAATCTTACGTCAATTGGTGCAACCACATCATTGCAAAAGTAACAGCCCAATCTCTGAAACTCATTTTGACTCGAAAGGGAGAGATTCTCCATGCTAGCAGACACATTATTCGAAGTTTCAGCTTGTGAGTTTCGTAGAACATCCATAGGGCCTGCTCCATGACGCATAACTAGAAAACTATCGAAGCCTAAGGCTGCAGTAATAGTGATCTGCACAGAGAAAGAAAAGAAATGTAATAATCAGGAAGAATTCAGCTGACTCTAGTGAATTAAACATCACATGCAACATACTAATCTTGGAAACAAAACAAGATTTCACAGGAAAGTTCACAAGAAAAAGTAAAGGTGTAAAACCTTGTTAGCACTGGCACAAAGTAGACTAGGAAGCCACCGACTTTCCCGTGTATCTGTTAATAGAAAGATTGCATCATGTGAGTTGATCAAATCACACAAATGGCTGCAGTCCTGAAGTATACTACTTTCTTCTTGGCTGGACACTGGATGTCCAGGCATCGGAATAGCCATCACAACACCTTCTGCTTCCTGTCAAGAAATTAAGGTGCATCAGCAAATGAATTTATCTTTTCTCTATATCTTAAATTATTTTATTTTAATTCTTTGAGGCCTCGGTAATGGACCAATACCACTGCTGGAAATATTCGCTTGAGACTTTCAACTGCTGCATCGGCCTTAAATTTGCCACCATTTAGACAGTCATCAAGCACATAAAGGGACTGCCTTATTGGATTAGACATTGAGACCTTACCACTGTCAATCAGTGTAATTTTCCGGACACCCCATGCCTACAAAATTACAAAAGTCTGATAAGCATTTTCAGAAATTTTTACACAATTAATGCTTCTAATTTTTTTTTTCCATTTTCTTGAGCACTTACCATAAGCATTCGAGCGACCTGGCATCCTAGTGTACCTGCTCCCAGGAGGAGACATTTCGTGGAAGCCAAAACTTCTAGATTTAATGATGGCAATGTGCGCCATCTCATTAGTTTTAAGTTCAAATCGGCAGCTGATACAGCTAACCTGGAAAAACATGACAGGATTCCTATAATGACCATCAAATTATTCATAGAATACAGCAGTAGATGTTTATGCATACCTTGTCGGATCCATAGATTTGGCAAGGCTGATACATCTCGAAACCTTCTTCCCTTTGTTTAGTTCCCATCCCACGACATTAGGCATGTTCTCATGATTCCTCCCTCCTAAACAAATTCATTATGGCAATGTTGAAGATATGATTTTCACTATTTATAAAGGAAACCATAAATCAGAAACCAAAACCTATTACCAATAGATCTACCTTGTGAAAGAGATATTTCAGCTTCTCCAACAAGTGAAAATCTCAGATCTGCAAAACCACGGTTCTCACGGTAGCAGAAAAAGTGAATCTTTCCAAGGTCCCACCTTGAACAGATATAGGCAAGATAATTGCGAAGTGGCCATCCAGGATTATTTGGAAGATGACAAGGGTCATAAAAACCAAAAAGAACCTGCTAATGCAAACAACGGAATTATGTCAAAGACACTCCTGTACCATAAATATCACACATATGAAATGAGATAGTGCAACATGTTTAATCTTAGACAGAAAGTATATGACTTTATACTAGTTACATTTCCAAACAACATCAAAAGCGAATAGACAAACCTTTTGACCATTATTTTGGCAAGTTTCCAACTCCCTTAGATGCCTTAGAGTAACGATTGAATTTGAACCAATAGACACCAAAAAGAATGGTATATCTGCATTCAACTAATGCTTCAAGTCCCGGGAAAAGAAATTTCAAAACTTGAGTCCTTTAAAGATTATATGATAGTAAACTTTTTACCTGCAGTGGAGCTCTTGCTACGCCACTCATTACAAGCTCTAGACACAGATTCAGCCTGTTCTCCATAACAACCAATTTGAGATAAATATATCTAAAATGTGAATGAACAAAGTAACTGATCATTCAAGAGAAAAGAACCTCTTCAGAAGTGAACCACTGGGAAGCTGGCTTCAAATTAACTAGAGTTACAGGAGGATCAAGCACCAAAGCAGGGAATGCAAACCAATAATGAAAGCTCCACTTTTTCAAGTCTGCAAATGATATAACTAGGAATCTTAAGAGCACAGAACTGTCCTCCTCAACTTTGCCTGAGTAAATGTCATCCCATATCTGATTCGAAATGACAATTCAGAAACTATCACGGTGAGATGATACTAAAGTTCAGCCTCTTGCCATGCATGATACATATTATTAAGCTACGAAATAACATAACGCAGAAGAACTTTCACACAATATTTGTAAATTTACCACAGTAATCAGAGCTAGCCTGCTAGTGATATTGTCCACTTTGAATCTAGACCAGCATGACTATAAAACGCGTCACTAGAGTGTAAGGACTGCTTACTTATATACCCAACATCTCTTTTGTAATTTGCGATGTGGGACTCTTATCCTAACCTAAGGTGTCACATACACCCCGGCTATGTTGCTCGGACTCTTCAAAAAGATCGACGGGTGCGTGTCGGATCCTCCAAAAATAGTGTATTTTTGAAGGGTCCGACACGGGTGCGGCAACATTTTTGGAGAGTCCGAGCAACTTAGCACCCCGGCATATGGACTAACTATCCTCGCTGAGATTTGTCCTACCACTTGAGATTTTCATAAGACTTATCACTGATTGCACCTTTAGGGATTTGCCTAAATTTATGTGAACTCTGACCCACCATCAACAAGGACTACACGGGAGTGGCTCTAATATCATTTAGGCCAGCCTACTGGTGATATTGTCCATTCGAGTCTAGATCCTCACGATTTTAAAATGCATCACTAGGGTGTAAGACATGCTTACTTATATACTCCTGTGCCAATGCAAAATTCTTATCCTAGACTAGGGTGTCGCAAACTGAGTCATGAAATTGAAGAAGACAAGGTGTGCTATTGCTTATCTCTTGCACTATGGTCAAATATTAACCTATCTTGGTGTTAGCAGTTATGGCTCAACATATAAATTCTGCATGTAAAAGTCACAAATTTGAGAAAAAAATGTTTTACTATACCTTCTTGGCTTCTGCCTTAAGTAGGCTCTGCTTATCAAGCACATAGAAACTTTCCAATGTGTTCGTGTTGAGAAGAATGCCTGGGATAGGAGACCTATTTCTGTTCCCCTGACTAGCTGGAAGAGACGACGGTTCCTCATCGGACTCAGCAGGCAAGGATTCAGCAAGAAGAGTCAAGTGATTTGATATTTGAGGATGCGAGCAAGGTGCATAAAAACCTGTACAAAACCAATTCAGCCCAGCAGGAACAAACACTATAAACCCAAAGTCTACAAATTCACCATCAAGAAGGCAAGTGTTTATATCATCAGATAAAACTCAATAACTCTAAATGTCACATAAACAAAGACTGCGAAATAAACCCCGAAAGCTAAAATTTCAATCCCACCAATAAGGCAAACGTTTCATATAACAACTACACCTCAATCCCAAATAAGTTGAGGTCAGCCTATATGAATCCTCACTGACCAATGTTCCCCATTTAAGCTCAACTCACGTCATCATCATACCAAAACAATAAACTACAGCATTGCGAAATATAACACACACACACACACACCAAAAAAAGCTACATTTTTTTTTCTAAAAAGGGTAGTAGGAAACTCACTAGTTCAAAATGAGGGGGAAAAAGAAGAAGAAAGGGCTCGAGACAGCGAAAATCACAACGAGATAAACTGAAAGCATAAACAATTATTGATTCTAATAAAAGGGTAAACATTCAAAGTTTGGGGAAAATTAAAAAAAAAAGATCTACATTGTTGAATTCCAACAAAAGGGTAAATTATAAATAGCAAGAACAGTTCAGTAATCCAGCTCCATACAGTGAACAATCACAATGAGATAAACCAAAAAACATGAATTTATTGACTTTAACAAAAAGGGTAAGTCATAAATCGCAAGAACAATTCATAAAAGCTATGTAATTTGCAAAATTATTTTTAAAAAAAACAAACTGCGGGATTTTTTTTCATCTACAGAACTAAAAGAGAAGTAAAAGGGGTTATTAGTATACCAGTAATTGGAATTGGGGATTCATCGAGGCGCAATTTATTAAGCTTTAAAGAAGATAATTTGTGCCAAAACCCTTCATCTACAAAACTCTGAAAAGGTGCAAATTGAAGAATTGTTCCTCTTCCAGTATCCGCCATGGATGAAACTCCAAAAAAAAAAAAAACTATCTTTTTTGCAATAAATTATTTGGTTTATTGGAAACCCCAGAAACTATTTTGCTTATTTAGTGGTTCGTTGACCTCTCTTGCTGAGAATTGAAGCAAAACGATCGGAATTTTTTTTGAAGGAAGAAGGTGACAAACTAAAAGGACTAAAGAAGATAGGAAATTTTTTGAAAGTGGACTGATTTGGGCTTTTAACAAAGTATAGGGTGCATAGATAGATACTTTGAGGAATTTATTTAAGACATAACCAAAATTGATAAACTTTTGTAAATTAACCACTTAGTGAGTTTTAAAAACAAATGAATATAGCTTAAATTAATGGTGTAATACATTAATATATCATTTAATTTAGGTTCAACTAATATTTAAGTCCTTTATTTTTGAGTGCGCAGAAATAAATATTTAAACTTGTATAATATTAAAATTTTATTTAATATATTATTATGATGAGGCGATAATTAAATACCTTTTCATCCTTAATCTGGGATTCGATTATAATATTGCTTTTATTAGTATGAAGTGTTGATACCAACTTGTCACGATCTGATTTCTGGAGTCATGATGACACCTATCATAACCTATTAACGTGCAAGCTAATTTGTAAACCGGAACTACAATAGGTTTAAGGGTAGAAACCAAGCCAAAATAATAGTTTAGAGTCTAAAATAGAATAATAGTTGGAAAACACTCAAATATACACAAAATACAATGAAGATCCCTTTCGAAACCTGAAAATCACAAGTACAGAACTATTACAAATGAATACAAGCCCCAAAAGAAGCATGAAAAGCCTCCCGATATATACAGATTAGTCAAGCCCCAAAACAAATAGCACACATCTGCTGATAAACAAATTAAAACAAAAAACAACATTGAAAATTGATAAAGACAACTAATACTTATATATATATCAAATCATTAGGATTCCTAACTTTCTATGTATACAATTTTGATTGTTGTTTTACAATCATAAAAATGATGTATATCATATATAAGATCGAAGAGTGAACAAGTAGACAACTTTCCATCAACGTGTCTAATAAACTCAAAGTATTCTACTCTATTGTCTTGTCAAATGACAAAATTTGTATACATGGAGAATTACTCCAAACATGTGAATGTTCTCTCAATATTTCTCTTGCTTTTTTCTTCAAATAAACTTCACAATTTGCTTGCATCACCATACAAATTTTTGACACTGCCCCAACTCTCAACATCTCCAATAAAACTTCTTTTGTGGCTGAAAATTTACAAATTAATCCAAATATTTGCATTGCACTATCATCTATAGTTCCACTAATTCTCAATGTCCTCTTTGTAACCAATGCAATTCCAGCTGCATGTTCCAAAAACTTTGCCCTCCCATCAGCCACAACACACAAATTAGCCAATAGACAAAACCCTAATTCACTAACCCTTTTCTCAGGGTTAGTCAATTCGAGCTCAATGAGCTCGAATATGGCCCCAGACTCGATGATCTTGACCTTGTTACGCCCCCACGAGCATGCACCTATGAGAACTTGTAGGGCCGCTTTTGTCACCTGCTGGGAGATGTAGTTTCTGTTGTTTTTACGCAGAGTCTGCACTATCCATTGGAAAAACTCTGAGTCTAATCTTGATAGGAGATTTGAACTAGAGACCTCTATCACGTCCTTCAAGACCATCATTGCATGTGTCTTGATGATGACCAGGGTGTTGTGACAGCTGTTTTTCGATTCGTTTTTCAGAATCCATGAAATCGCTTGGACTAGATCATGATTATCCTTCACATGATTCATGTCTTCATGTGTTGGATTCCAAATTGTATGAAAAACCCTTAAAGCTTCTTCAAGGCCATGATTTAACAATTTCCCAAATTTGTAACTTCTCACAATAAAACCAATAATAGCCTTAATTGCACCAATTTCCTCCATGCACTTAATATTTTTCTCATTTTCACTAACTAAATCATCCATTTTTCTCAAAGCATCAACACAAAGTCGTTGATCATTACTATTATTATTACTATTACTATTACTATTATTTACCTGACGTATTAATCGAAGAATATTCGATTTATCCATCGGATACTTTGGCGTTGGGATCCGGTCAACGCCTTTTTCCGCGTTGACTATGCACCATGCTTGAATTAACCTCCGGAGCATATGGTTTGGTGTCAACAACTCGGTGTCTCTAGGCAAATGTTGCTTTGTCACCGGACACGTCACGATCACCGCCTCTTCCTCCACCGTGCACAACCACATTTCGATACTTTCCCGGTCATACGTGATTCCAGTGATCGTCGTTACAGGATCTTTCATGATTTGTAATGATATAGGACATAAAAAATATTGTGGTATATCTACTTCTTCCATAATATATAGTAACTAAAAAATTTTTCTCTTTAGCTACAAAACTAAAAGAAAATAAATCAATAACCTAAGTGTATATATAGAGAGAAAAAGAGAAATAAAAATATGTTTAATATTTTTTTTAAAAAAATTTGGTAAGAAAAAGTGGCTAATATAATTCATGGAAGTTTGAATGAGAAAGCAAAAATTCTAGATGCACTTAAATTAAATATTAATTATTTTATAAATTATTAGTTTTTTTTTTTCAAAAAATATTTTTTTATTTATTTTTTTGATTTTAGTGGTCAAAGGTTGAATGGGACTAAGGAGGTGGTGGCTAATTAAATCCCATGACAAAAATTAATTAATTTAAAAAAGAGATATGAAAATCTCACATTTTTAATTTGACTTTTTAATATTTGCCACGTGGAAGTCCAATCATTGTCGACATGAAGAAAAAATAGCAAAAAGTAATCAATGGAAGTGTTTGATTTATATTCTCCGTCCTATTTTAGTTGTCCTATTTTAGTTGTCAGATATAAATAGTTGTCACAAAATATTCATCAATTTTAATCTCCTTCAAGCAAGTAAAAGCTAGCAGTCATAGGGTAAACCCTTTTGTCAGCCGTTGAGCAAGCATTAATAATTTACGATTGATGTCTAAAAGATTAAAGCGATATGTGTCTAATTTGTTTAACTTTTTCCGATGTATATTTTTTAAAATTTTGATTTTTTCCGGTTAATTTAGATTCACTTTGAAGATAAAACACTCTACCAAAGATAATTACATTTTCACGACTCAAATTAAACTTGAAATTCCTGATTAAAATAAAGAGATATAACTCACCACCTCATCATGATAATCTGTGATGGTCGCTTTAATCAAAGACATATTCAAAATTTAAAGCGACCTCACATTAATATTATATTAATAACAACTGAATTTATAATTTAAAATATCAATAAATTTATATAAATTCATATATTGAGTTCATATAAATTTATAACCAGCTTTCTAGATCCGCCCCGAACTTTAATTTCTACATTCATACACTTTTTGTTCCCTTTTTGCTTTACATGTATAAATAACTTCATCATGTGAATAATGTAAATTTAAATTGGAAGTTTGGTATAATATGAAATGAATCAAAAAGTAATTAAACATGTTTTTCACCATTTTGTGATGATACTTTTGTTTATTTTGTGAATATAAATATAAGTTGATGTTGAAAACACTATCATTATCTTTATATTATAAAATAAAAATAAAGTTTTGTTTACATCATTGCGCTATCTATTTGAAACCTATGTACATGTTCATATCAAAGGTCTTGGAGACAAATTCTAAAAATATATAAACGTTGCAAGTTCGAATTAATCAGATCTCTAAAACGATATCAAACATCAAAAAAAAAAACAAATATTACACAAAGAAAATATATATAGTAATCTAATTAATTCCATTTTTATAAATTTAAGTCTCAAGTGATATGGATATAATTTTAGTCAAACAAATCAAGCTTCCATTTTTGACTTAAAGAATTTTTTTTTCATTGTCCTTTTTTTTATTTAAAATAAAATAAAATAAAATTATTTGGTGCACTTTATCATATATTACAACTAGCATTCATTGAAAGTCAACTTAAAATATACCTATAATTGTTGAACAAAATCAATTATATTCGATTTTGATTGGTCTTTCATCCCTAGTCATAATTCATCTTCGTATTTTATTATACGTAAATTCAATCATTTAAACCCTGCTAGAACTCTATTCGACTTGTTCATGGCTAGATCGACTGATTCTGAGTCAAATAAGCACCTACGACTAATGACTTAAGTCATTGTTCTTATTTGCAAAAGGTACGATGTAAGAGTAAGTGCGTCGAAATAACAACCAAATTATTTTGAGACTTGATTAATTCAAATTTGTACTGAAAAATCTTAACCTAAAAGTACAATGCTCTCTGTTAAACACAACGCTATTTCCAAGAATACACACTTGGTCATTTTAAGGTTCGACTAATCTAGGATCATATCAAAAAGTTTCAGTTTGAAGGACCAAACGCTGCATATCAAAGACGACTCAATTTTCAGAAATCTACTTTTAGGGACCAACTACTCCGGAATCATGTTGTAACGATATAAAATAATTCAAACTTAATAAATAATATTTATCTAATTACAAACAACATAAATACTTATTTTTTTTATAAAAAAAAAAGGTAAAATGGTCCTACAAATATTATTTTAATTTCCAAAATAACAAGCAATGTGAAATAAAAAAATATTCTACTCATGGTATATTTGTATAGTGCACTTTTTTTTTCCTTCTTTTTCTGGTCCCATTATTTTATACTTTTTAGTGTTTGAATTTAGGAAAATGCTTCAATCAGTATGATATTTCAACAGTGAATTTTGAAAGTACAAAATTCCAATTATATGGCAAAGAACACATGTTCAAAAAAAAAATAAAAAAATTCCGTCCTTTGTTACATCTAGAATTCATAATTTTTGAATCCGTCTTTATCATGTACCCAACAACAATAACAACATACCTAGTGAAATCCCACAAGTAGAGTCTGGGGAGGGTAAAATGTACGCAAACGAGAGATGTTGTTTCCGAAAGACCTTCATCTCAAAAATATCATGTACCCAAAACACAGAATTAGATACAGCAAGAGAGACTTGCATCACCGCCATGACAGCAAGCACTGGTTGCAGAGTAACCTGCCATCTGGGTAGCCTTGGCGAGGTACGGCTCCCATTGCTCTCCTACACTATCAATTTTCTCAGAGAAACAAAGAAACAGAGGTTCGTCATCCTTACAACAGAAAAATGGCAGCTCAGCTTGCAGGAAAAAGGGTTAAGCTTCCATGTTATGTTATGTTCATGTATCTGCACAAAGTCACCTTACCATAAGTAATACTCCTGTGACAATCACATAATAAGCAATAATATAATCATTAAGAGAAGCTAAATGAAGTTTACAACAATAACATACCCAGTGGAATCCCACAAGTGGGGTCTGGGGAGGGTAAAATGTACGCAGACCTTACCACTTCCTCATAGAGATTGAGAGGTTGTTTTCGGAAGTTTGTCACTTTATAAAGAACAAGTATAATATACTCAAAGCATTGAAAGTAATAGATGCACCAACAATTGTGACAATTTGGTATGGCCTAGTAGATTTTGAGGAATTATGTTAAGTTTATAGATGATGACCTTCTCAACTTACTTCAAACACTTCAAGCCCTATTTCAGTGTAGACATGAGAAATTGCTTGAAGATTTATTGGACAGATTAGTGAGATTTCTGGGCGTTTGTGACACCACCAAAGGAACTTGTAACAATTCTTTCTAGGAAGGGAAAAAAGAAATTTTGAGTACAGAATCTAGCATTGTCAAGTTCATCTATTTCAGCAAGAAGATGATGAAGGAAATCAAAAGATTTAAGTCTTTTTTTTAAGCAACTGAATAAGGATAGTGAGGTATCAGTTATTCTAGATACAAAGCAGAATAGAATAGCTGTGGTCAAAGCACTTAGAGAAGCCAACACACTATACAATTTGATTTCACAATAGAACTTGCGATCCTCTTGCCTAGCAGGCAAAGATTTAGATTTTCCTTCATACCTAACATAATGCATCAAAGGATCCAAGTCTAAGTCATCTAATGGTCACTTATTTCAAGATTGATACCTACTGGAAGAACATCTATAGACAAAATCTGCTGGGAAAAACTCAGGTATAATAAAGATTTTAATTTTCTCATGTCAACTTATTTGTCGTGTTTCTTTGTTACGCTCACTTTATGAAAAGAGGAAAACAAATATAACAGGGGTCACTAAATTATAAAAGAATAATACGAAAAAGAAGGAAAAAGGACCTATGCTTGGAGGACTAAAATTACCAGCAATTCAGTTTACCAAAGAAGTACTTAATGTTCATATATAAGCTCAATAGCATTTATTAGCCTTAAATGGTAGGTATAAATCTCTAATTAATCAGTCAAAATCTGAGAATGAATCAGGATACAATAAAATGTTACTATCTTCACTTTTCTTCTCTATCCAAGAATGAACTATATTACGATACAATTGTATTTGGTGAGTAACCTTACCAAGGACGATATACTGACATTTACGGAATAGAACCATTCACGAAGTTGTATATTTGTAAGATTGACACCTCCATCACGCTCAATTCTTCATCTGGTTATTTGGTCATGTAAAATAGTACAATGATGCAAAGCATATGAAGAAGTCTGTAAGAAGAAGACCCACAGCATCGAAGACAAACTTTGGAGCAAATAAACCCCATACCATCAAGTGTCGCCTTTGAATCGTAACACATACAATTGTAAGTGTCATAGATATAGCCATAATAAGTCCATACATCAAATAGACCTGACATAACTGGAGAAAAAACAGTGGTTTCCTTTTCTCAGCCTGGACTTCTGGATGTCGTCGGCAAGCAACAATAAGTGGAAGTCCCATTACTGGAAGAATGTGGGAGAAACCAAATGTATCTACGGTAAGCAGGGCAGCTTGACGAACAAGGTTGAATTCGTCAAACCCAACAAATGCAGCAGCATAGCGGAGGCCATCAAAAGCACACCAGTGTCCGGTGCAGAAAAAAAGACACACAGCTAAAAGGCTCCATTTTGTCACCGGAGAAGAATATGAAGTTGAGCTTTCGTAACAGTCATTCTTTGCTCGTTCCAACGTCATCAACCTAGTTATACACCACCCTTGAATTACTGCTGCTAGAGCAACTAGAGGACCTTGTTTCCCGGACAAAATGATTATTGTTGAACTCCATGCTGATAACATTGCAGTTGCTTTAACAATTGTATCTTCCTCCCAACCTGAAGTCTTCTCTTTACCACAAAGTTGAGATATTGCTAATAAAAATAATTGCAGAAGACCAATAACATAGATGACCCGAGGAATCCAATATGCTTTTACATTCACAATCACCGTGCTCGGGCTGAATAAGTTACCATCTAAAGCCCAAGCCAGAGCTATAAGAGAAGAAGCAAATATTGTTCCGAGAACAACATACTTGAATATCCCCTGACAGGAACTGTGCCTGATGCTCTTGTAATAAAGTATATAAGCTAAAATGACAAGAGCTAAAAAAGGCAAGATATCAGCAACATAAATCCATATGTTGGTGCCATCGTCAACGCTTACAGTCCATGAAGCAAATGACTTCAAAAATAAGGAATTGACAGCCTGCTTAGATTGTCCAAGTTCAATACCAAATCTGAGAAGAGGAACCACCAGAACAAAAAGAAGTCCTTCAAGAAGCATCTCCTTTTTAACAATTGCATGACGTAATTGAAGCATTCCAGCCGTGGCCAATAGAAAACTTGCTGTTTTACCTTCCTCCAAAATGAAACTATTTGAAAGAAAACTGAAAGCCCGAATCAGCACAGCAGCATAAGCAAAAATAGCTTCAGAAGAAACTACGAAATTTCCACCACAAGGAAGATAACAACTGCATAGTTTGTCCAATTTCTTGATGGTGAAAATGTGAACAAGAAGAGAAAGCACCAAGATGCAGAAACCAGTGCCCATCATCTTTAGATTGAACTCCGTCCATTTAGAACGAGCAAGAGCAGTAATACTTGACAAGAAATTAGAATAAGCTTCAACTTGCTTCTTCAGTTGAGGTAACAATGTAGAACAACTTTCACTTTTACAATTCAATACAGCTTCCTTGGTATGTAACCAAATATCATGAGCCTGAGCATAGAGGTTCGATACATGAGACATATCTTTGTCCGAAAACCCTATCACTGATGAAGCTGAATATACATCAATGTATCTTTTCACCTGCCATGTATTCATGCAGAGGACATTGACGTAGTTCTGCATCCACCTTTCTGATCTTGAGAGATTTATTCCATTTTCGGGGGTAAATATGTCCAAGTTCCAAGTACCAGCAGCTAATGCATACAATTCAGGATTAACACGCCCGATGCTTCCAAAAGGATAAGGAATACCAAGCAGAGCAGATACTGTTGCGGCAAAATCAAGCTGCTCAATGGAGCAAGTGCATATCTTCCTTTTCTCCGTGTAAAGTCGACAAGATGAGGTATCATCTTCGGACAAGGAAGATGGATTCTTTTGCAGACTCATAGCAAATAGTGATGTTTCAACCTCTTCTGGAGCACCTCCACCATGATCACCATTGATGGTTTGCCCATGATCACCCATCACAAGAAGCAGAGTATTTTCATGTAAACCACCAGGTCCACTTTGGCTTTGCAGTACATCAACAACTTTCTCCAAAATCTCATTGTACTGTTCTAACTTTTCTATCATTTCAGTAGAATCAACACCAAATATATGTCCGGCATGATCCACGCCAAGAAAATGTGCTATAAGTACATCCCAATCTTCTTTGTACAAGTATGGAAACAAGTGCTCAATGCAACCATTATCTACCGTGTCAAGGTCTTTAACATTAAATGAAGGGAATGGATGAGATACATTAAAATGTTGAGGAAACAATTGAACCCATGTGTCATCACCCATCATCACAACTCGCTTGCCATTCTTAGCCATCTGATATATCAAATTATCTTCAACGATAGCTGGTGCACCAAAGCTATTACCCACATCAATAAAAGTTGGAAGCCCACCAGTTGTTAATCCTTTTAGACGTTGCAAACTGGTTGTTGGAGGATCAGCAATAGCTTTAAAGATCTTAGCAAATGTACCTGGCTGAGATGCCAACTTGTGCAACACCTGCAATCTGTCCATCCATGGTTTTTTCTCTTCAAAAAAGGTACTCGGAGCAACAAAGTCATACCTGAGAGCATCAAGAACAATTATAACAATTCGATCAACAGCAGGTTTCGTCCAGCACCCTTTGGAATGGTTAACCATTTGATCATTTTGACGAGGAGAGAAACAAGGAGATTGTTGAATATCAGAGCAGTGACTATATTGTGAAAGTTCAGTACGAGTTAGGAGGAATCCTCTGGTGAAGACAAGAATAGCCAATCCATGAAGTATCAGTATCCCAAGGAACACCAGAAAAGCCCATCTCCGCTTACTCAAATTCTCACTTTTCCAAGAAACCTCACCACTCTTTGACATTGTAAATAGAGAGACAGTGCTCAATCCTTAGCAGTAATTATGTATCTGCATCAAGCATGACATTGATGAATCTTTAAGAACTCCAACACTTGTTACCTAATTAATAAAGGGGAAGGTAAAAAGGATGTGTAGAACTGATTCAAATATGTTAATCATCTCTTACTTCACTGCCTCGATGCAGAGACGGAGCTAGGATTTTGAGTTCGTGTACTAGGTTCTTGATGAGTTATTCATATACAATAAGCACATGTTTGGCTATAGATTTTGAAGTTGAAACTTGAAAATTTGAGTTTCTGAATCTGTGATTTTTTTTAACTTGAAGTTATTTTTGGACATGCATTTTATTTGGACTAATATAAAGTCTTATGAGTGGAAGTGAAATTTCTCCCAAATTGAAAATTTGAAGATCAGATTTTCAAAATCTAATCAAATTTCATGGACAAATAAATATTTGAAGATAAATTCAAAATCTAATCAAATTTCATGACCAACCACTAAGTGAACTTTTAACACAAGTATAGGATGTGCGCTAAAGCTACTGAGTTCGGCAGAACCCAAGTGGAAAGCTAGCCCCGCCCTTGCTGGCCAGATACCAGGAGGCAGGAGCTATAGAATTTGTTCCAAAGTCCTTTTGAGCCACATTAGTGATACCATAGCCTATATCACCATATACCCCTTACTTCACTGCCCAAGTTTCACTCCCTAACCATTGTCACCAAAGATAAATTCAAATAAAATGGTAAAGTGGGTGCAATTCCATAGCTTCAAAACAACAAAATACCTCAATAAAATCAAACAGGAGAAATGTAAAATAACAACTCCATCAACACCCATTTTACAGTACCAAAAAAATAAAATTAACTCCAACACAATACCTAGTGTAATCCCACAAGTGGCGTGAGGAGGGCAGAGTTACTCCTATTGTTTTCGATACACTCTCAGCTCAAAAAAACAAAATACCACAAGTAGGGTCTCGAGGGGACAGTGTGTACCCAGAGTATTTCCAATACATGAGGTTTAGACCCACCCCGACCCCATTGCCATCCTCAGCTCAAAAACAAAAACAACCCCATGAAACAGCATAAAAAATGGACAATTTCAACCAACTCCATTTCCTTTTTCTTCTCACGCTGTCACTTTCAGAAGAAAAGGGATCCTGGGTTTATGACCATTATAGCTTGTAGAATCAATACACCAAAAATTACATACTCAAAAATAAGCAAATTAAATCACCCACAAATTACCTTAAACCTGATGATTTTCAAGCATTTTCGATTTCTCCACCGCCGATCGGTGATTTCAGTGTTGATGTCGCCGGAGATTCTTGTGAAGACGACCAGATTTTCGATCTAAATTTTCACACTCGACAATTTCAAAATATTTGCTTTTAATCAATATATATATACTCCCTCTCACTTTTATCTTTGCTCAAAATTACTAATATTATCAAGGAAGAAAATATTTTTTAAAAAAATTATCTTTGATATTTAATTATTTATTTTTCAAGATTTAAAATTAAATATTAATTAATATGAATGTTATAATGAAATATTTATAAAATCACGAATAATAATGTTGGTTGACCAAAATATACTTCAAATATTGAATGACCTTTATACCCTTCATAATTTATGTTCACTAAGGCGAGTGGGTCTTGTGTCAGATGTCATAATCGAGTGGGATCAGATTTTGATTTGAAAGTTGAGTGCAGGGTCGAATCTCGAGTTGGTTGGGTCCCGAATTAGTGTCAGGTATTGAGGTCGAATGTCTGGATTGAGTTTTGAGTCAGGTCCAGAGTCGAATGTCGAGATTGGATTTTGGATTGAGTCATGGGATCGATGAGTATTGAATTGGGTCCTGGATTAGGAGTCGAGATTCATGAGTCTTGGTTCGAAAGTTGAGCTCAATTCAAATGTCGAATGCTGAGGTTGGATGTCGGGATCGAGTCTCGAATCAGGTGTCAGGCCAGATTAGTCAACATAATTATTTTTTGTATGATAATTAATAGGGAGTAATGTGGAGGCACGTTCATAGACGCTAATATTATTAAAATGAAGAAAGTCTAGCCTAAGATCATACCAAGTGACAATATAGAATAAAGACACATGTTAGTGTTTAGGATATATTAGTTAAAGTAGGTATTAATTAGTTATTAATTTGAATTTAAAATAATTTAAACATTTAAATGTTAAATATCTATATTATTTTCATCGTACTATATTCTAAATTCGGAAGTTACCAACTGGTTATATAATAATTGTTGTTTGGCTTTCTACTTTTTCTAGCTGGATTGTAATTGATGCTATCACATTATTTAACTCTTTGAACTTTTTTATTGATTAATATAACTAGCTTGTTGATTGTAAGAAAAACAAAACAAAAAAAAAAATCTCATCAATGTAAAATTTAACATTGAAATTAAATTAAAGGTAGTTATATATATAGCATAATAGCAATTACAACAATAAGATAGTCAGTATAATCTTATAAGTGGAGATTCGACAGGTTGTACATACATTATCTTAATTATTCCTATCTTGTGAGGATAGAGGAGTTGTTTCCGATATATAGACCCTCTGTGTTGATCAAGTAACACATACCAAAAACAATACAAAAAGAAATACCTAATGAAGAAGTCATGTGAAAAATACTACTGGAATAAAGAATAATAGCTAGCAACGATAATAAAATGATAATCGAAACAAAAGAAACAACAAATAATAATAAAGTCGAAGGGAAAAGTAATCATAATAATATTGATAAAGAAAACTAGAGAAATTTCTTGATATATAGCTCCAAAATTCATTTGAATATAAGCAAAATTGAAACAAAAACTAGCACAAAATTTACCACATACTATAATTTGCATAGATAATTTTTTTCTTCTTTTTTGGTTGCATGCAAGAAATTGTATAAACTATAAGTATAACCTATACTAACTACAAAGCTTTACCTATATACATATATATATTGACTAAATCTCAACTCCCTTCATGATGTTCCAAGATTATTTTCCTGCAAATTATATGGATCATCAAGAAACAAAATCTTGTAATAGTTGAGCCGCGTATCGCTTCCCACTTTGAAAATCAATGTTTTCATAGCTAATATTTGGATGATGTGAAGGTTGAGGATTGTTGATTCTATTGTAATGACTTCCCAGTCCAATTGTTTGGTTATTAGTCAAAAAATTGTGTTGATTTTGATCAGAATTTGGTGGAAGCCCTAGAGTAAGTGAAACATGACCATTTCCTTGATGAAAAGTTGGTAATTGTTGGTGATTTGGATTAAAACTTGTTCCAAATTGATCATCCATTGTGTAGGGAGTCATTAGAGGGTAACACTCTCTTGTTTGACTGCTATTGTTGTTACTGTTGAACTTTTCACTTTTGATCGTGTGATCTGGACCAGCTTTATTGATTTCACCGTCTGCTGAGAGAAAAGTACTTGTTGAAGAATTTTGCATGTCATTTTTTAGCTTTTTGTTGTTCCTTTGATCAGCAATGTTCTCCATGTTTAGTGAGCCAATGAAGGAGAAACCTGTTAAGATAAACATGTTAATTAGAATTTAGACAATATTGTGTCTATCTATAGAGACACACTTTTAGAAGACATGTCTTGCCTAGGTTCATTTGTGTCTTTTGAGTCTAATTTGTTGTTTTCTGAGTAACAAAAGACAACTCAGTATACGAAGTATTCTATATTTACGGAGAATATGAGGGAAGATAGAACCCCAAGAAGTGTTATATACACAATCTATCCTAACACAAACATCAATAGTAAATTTTACTGCTCGAATTCACAAAAATTATTAACTTTAATGTTTCTTCATTAATCCCCTCCAAGAATGCCGCAACATTTGAGGAAGGACCACAACTCAAAAGAGTGTAATATATACCGTCTTTCCTGACATAAGTATCAGTGACTAAACAAGAAGGTCATAGAGTGTAATATATACCGTTTTTACTTTATTATCTCTCTCTTGTCATAAACAAAAAAGTGATTATTCTAACCGCTAACCCCTGACCTATATTTGTCACATTCAAATTCACTTATCGTTACTCCAAGATCCCCTTTTAAAATATTGCATTACAAAAAATGAGCTTATATTCCGACAAACCTGGAACCGCCTGAGCTGGAAGTGAGCCACTGCCATCACCACCACCACCACCACCGCCCCCGCCGCCCCTCGGAGATGTTGAAATGGTGGAAGTAGAAATTTCTGTGGGAGAAGCATCATGAATGTTGCTACTAATTGGTAATTTCTCTTGTGGAACACTTGATTTTGTGCCAACAACTTCATGGTTTTCTTGATCTAAACCATTTTGTTCTTGATTCTTCTTATTCACTTCTTCCATATACATTTCTTCAACCATTGGCTTCCATAATCTAACTCTAGCATTAATAAACCAATTGGATACCTACATTAATTTCATACATTATACTAATTAGCAAGTTGTATAAAAAAAATTCATAACATAAGAAAGTATTTCAAGAGTTTAGTTAATTAATATTCGCTCTGTCCAATTTATGTGACACTATTTGACTGGAAATAAGGTTTAATTTAAGAAAGAATCGAAAATATTTTAAAATTTATGGTCTAAAGATACATTTGTTGAGTACAATCAAATCTCTCTATAACAGCATAGAGAACATACATTATATAACATAACAGGAAAATCGGTTCAAAACTAAAAAAAATTTGATTGTAATAGTGAAATGTTGTTATATAGATGTGTGACTTTATAACGTGTTAGGAGTAAAATGACTATGTTACAGTTAATCATATATATTTTTAAATATAAAAAGGTGACGTATTTTAAAGTGTATTATAAAAAAAAGTGTGCCGCGTAAATTAGGAGCAAATGAATATAGTAGAAGATGATGATTTTTCAAGAACCTGGCTCCTTGTTAGCCCTGTTTGTTTAGCAAGCATGATTTTATCTGAATCTTTGGGATATCTGCAAGATAAATAAAATTTATTAAATTTTTAAAAGATGACATATGTACAACAACAACAATAATAATATATGGTCTTATAAGTGAGGTTCGGAAAGGATATGATGTACGTAAATCTTATTTTTACCTTGGTAAGATAGATGTTGTTTCTGATAAACCATCGATTTTATGAGAACATGATTTAAAAGAAACACAAATTCAAAGTTCATTTCTCATAGACGACGCTAATGTTGTATACTATCAATTATCTCATTTCAAAATTTAAACAATTTTACCAAAAGGAAGGTAAACATTTAATTGTATCAAATAAATATTTGTATTGGATGTTTATACCAAACTGATTCGACTTACAATAATTAAATGATTTAATGAAGTGAAAATATGAATTAATTCATCATGATTAATTAGTAACAAAAGTCCATATACAAATGCATGACATCTATGGATCTATTAATTTGATATAAACATTTAGATGGATAAATATTTATCTAAAACACACATTTTAACAGATATTTGCAGATGAAGAAAATATTGAGAGTGTCTTTCTGCTCTAAAACGTGTTGAATTGTGTGGTTTCTTTATCTAAAATTATAAAGTGATAAAGTGAACGTACGTTTATTTACTTAATTACGTCATGAACAGATACTTACGGATGAAGAAAATGCTCGAAAAGCCAAGCGCGGAGAACGGAAACAGCTCTTTCAGGCAAACCTCTTTGTGGCCTCCATGCATTTGTTTGCATCATCCCTAGTTGTTGCAACACACGTTGTTGGCGTAAATGATGATCCACAAATTTCAATTTTGATCCTTCAATTTTGCCTCCAATGTTCTCTTCTTCCCCTAAAGTTTTGTTTGTGTCCTTTATTTGCCCTAAAATTGCATCTTTTAAGCATCTAAATTGCTTTGAAATTGTGTGCAAAGCAAGTTGTGTGTATGATTTTGATGATCCAATTCCTGCTGTTTGCTCAAATGAGGATGCAATCATTTGCATTTGGTGATGATATTGTCTATACCTTTGATCCACCTAAAAAAAAAAAGAATTATTATTCGTGAAGTACTCATCAAAAACTATTCAAAACTCTGAAAGAAACGTTTTGTGAAGTATTCTAAAGTTTAATTGATTAATTTATTTCCTATTTATGTATAGAGAAAGACAAACAATAAACAAACAGTTGATCTTTTATCATCTTTTATGTTGAATTGGCTAGACTGATATAAAGAATAACATTGAGATCAAGTTAAATTAAAAACAACTGGACTAGTATTTTTGTTTGGATGATATATATTTGATTGAAGTTGAAAATATGAGTAGATGAAGACGAAGTTGAGAATAGTGTTGACTCCTAATTAAACAGACTCTTCAACTTCAGATTCTTTATTTCAATACTGATGAAATTTAAAATAAAACTTGATTTGCAAAACGATATTTCATTATCTCCCGATTAAAGTTATATCTAATGGTCATCAAGTAATATATATATATATTCTAGAGACTATTAAAGATTATGATAAAACGATAATAAATACTTCTCTATTTTTAATAGAAATAAATATTATTCTAAATTAAAAAAATAAATTAATTAATTGATTCTCAAATGAATGGTAAGAATATTTTCAAAGTTGAAAGGTTCTAATTTAATTGATTGAATAAGACCACGTGCCTTTTGATTTTTTGTCTAATCAACAAGACATATTAGGTGTATTATCTTTAACTTTATTAATTGGACCCCAATAGAAGAAAATTTAGAACCACATATATTGTCTAGCTTATAGTTTCAACATAAACAAAATTGTACCTTTGAAATAGACAAATAATTATTGTTACTTGCCCTCCACCCCCCACCCCCCACCCCCTACCAAGAAGAGAAAGAAGGAAATAAAATAAATGAATAAATAAATAAATAAAAATAATGAAATTAACAAGAAGGAAAAGGCCACCTTTAATTTCTTCTAACCATTAAGAAATTAAACACAAATTTGTACAATTTTTGGATCATTTAATTGGAATTGATTTCTTACATTCATCATTTAATAATTATTGTCTCAAATTAAAATCACTCAAAAAAATATGGAACAAAGAAGAAAGAATATGACTATATACTACTACTAACTATTACTTCCTCAGAAATTAATCTTATTTAATTGATTTTACTATTTTCAATGAACGTTCTGTTGAAATTTTAGAATTTCAATCAGATGTATTATTGATAAAAAATCTGTTAGAATCTCACATTTTTAGTAGTGAAATTTGCCTAAATGATCAAACTCCAAATCAAGAAACTTGATGTTGATATTTGATGTAGGAGATAAAAGATTAAAGAATTATGACAAATAATTAATTGATTAATATATGAATAATTAGAAGTATACCTCATCAAGCATGCTAACAAGTTTGGCTTTCTTCATTTGAAGTTCTTGTCTTTGAGCTGTTGTAAGCTCAACAACACTATTTTTTTGGTTGCAACTTTCAACATCATCACTAGCCAAAGAAATTAATTCATTTTCCAATTTGTGTTTCTCCTTTGCACCACCCTCTGATAATTTGATGTCTTTTCCAACATTAACAACCTCATCAAGAAGTTTTTGGGCAACTTTTAGGTACTTAGAACCCAAAATCACCCCATTAGAAATCGAAAAAGACGATGATGTCCCCACTCCTCGAGTATGATCGATATTATTAGTATGTGTTTTCGGTGATGGTAATGGTGATGATGATAGTATTCCAACTTGATGATTTGTTGTTGAAATTTCGTGGTGGTCCAGTGGAAGACAAGATCTAAAATTCATCTGTTGTTGTTGTTGTTGTTGTTGTGGGGAAAGACTTAGAGAAAGACCTTGATGGTGCGCCTGTGTTGGTGACACCAACCCCGGTCTTTGAAACCCTAGTAGGGAAGCAAAATCCGTGGTGGTGCCTCCACCGGTACTTGATTTGGGAGAAACCACAGTAGAAGACGGTACATGTAACTGACTTTTATTTCCTCCTCTACTACCATCGCCACCTCCAGGGCTATTTTGGTCACTAGAGCTCCACAAACGCGATAGAAGGCCATGATGAGGGGCCGAAACTTCCTGAATGGAAGGATGGTTTGGATCTTGAAAACCAGCTGAGAGGGGAACACCGACCAAGTGCCCCTGTGCCACGTGGGCTTGTGAAGGGAGGGACACATGGGAGAAATTCCCCCCTACCGCAGAATTCAAGAAAACCATATTGGATGATTGTTGTTGTTGGTGATGATGATGATATGTGTCAGTAGTATAGCCAATATAATTAGGGTTCATCAAATAAAGTGTTTGCAAACCATCAGCTTGGATTTCTGAGCCTCCTTGATAGTACATAGCCATAAATTTTACCACCAATCAAGAAAATTAATTTTTTTTTTTCAACAAAATCTTGTTAAAGAAAGCTTACTCCATCCATATTTGGAAGTCACTTCAAACACTTGGCTTATGAATCAACCTGAAATTATAAAATAAGATGGAAAATACTTATAATAAATCCATGCAACACCCTAAAAGATGGTAAACATTTATCAAATGATAAGTTATATATAATTAATTAATAGCTCAAATATGAAATCTTGATTTTGATGGAGAAAAAAAATTGTACTTACTTGAGTGACATATGAAGACTATATCAAATATCTTCAACCATAAATTAAACTAAAAAAAATAATAATAAATGAAGAAAGAAAGTTCTTATTATAATTGAGAGAAAAAGAAAGAGAGATTTTATGAAAACTCCACAACACATAAAGGGGAATATGAATAAAGAAGACATGTTTATTTAGTGCAAGTCTTCCAACATACCCCACCCCCACCCCACTCTCCACCCCCACCGAAAAATTATCAATGTAAATAATTTTTATATTATCAGATTATACAAAAGATATTTATAAGTTAAGATTTTTTTATATTTGAGATCGACTTATAATTTTAAAAATAAAACAGATTATCTGTTACCATCAATAAAATTGATGTGATGATGTAAATATTTGTGTATATATATAACTTAAACTCTTTCAGTAATAAGTTTATTTTATTTATACTGATAGTGTAAATAAAAGGTGAAATTATAATTTTAAAAATTAGACAATTTTATGATTTTAATTATTTGAGATTATTTTTTTTGGCATCTTCTTTGTTGTTTGGATATTTTGTTAAATAATTTTATTTGGTGTTAGGTACATAAGTGTGATGGAAAAAAAAAGATTCAAATCTTTCACTATTTTAAAATGATATGATGTTGGCACAATTTAGATTTTTCCAAAAATATCTTTAGGGAGAAAGAGAGTGTATAGTGAAATTTTCACTAAGAAGAAAAATAATTATAAATAATTGTAGGATGATTAAAAAAAATTATTTTTAATTAAATGTCACGAGTTTGAATTATGTGAATTAAAAGAATTCTAATAAGTTTTATCGAGCATGAATTTATGAATTTAAATTAATTGAATCTTTAAAATAAATATTCAATTCTGAATTAAGACGGAGAAAATAAAAATATTAAAAAGGAAGTAGGCCAAAGATATATTTAAAATGAGGAAATGTCTTTTTCCACTAATTTGTTGGGTCCATAATAATTGATTACAAGTCCCTCAATTTTTTCTTTATTTCTACTTATGATCCCTTTAGTTTTGGAATTTTTTTTATTGTGTGTGAGGGATCGACTGATTTTTAGTTGCATTGAATCTAGAGATTTATTTCAGTTTCGATAGAAGAAAAGAAATAAGATTTAGATAGAGGGTATTTAATTTTCTTTTTTTTTAATTGAAGTTGGCCGTCAAACCTAAGTTTGAAACCAATCTTCTTTTCAAGAGGATAGAGGAAGAGATTTGAGTGAGATATAAAGTGAATTTGACTTTCGATAATTCACTCATGGAATTCAGACGATTCAGAGTATGGGGTGGGCGTGGGGGTGGGGGTGGAAGGGAGGGGGGAGCTTGAAAAAGTTGTAGTTCTGAATGTATCGTAGCATTAACATGTTAAAGAACATATGGAAAATAATCATTCTTTGAAAATAGAATAATACAGAAATAGTGTCAAATAAAGTAAAACAAATGAAGTATTACTTTCGCGCTATGTTTGGTATAAATAAAGATATTTTTTCAAAAAAAAATTATATCTCGTCAATTAACATTTTTTTGTAAAATTATTTTTATAAAACAAATTTATTTAAATTATATTATATTTTTAAATATATATATATGTCACATTGTTGAAGTACATAAAAAAATGAAGGACCAAAATATATACCTCACAAATGATGTGCTTGATAGGGAAATTACTTTATAGGGACAGATAGTTAGTTATTCCTTTTTCTGAGATCCAAGAATCATTTTTTTATTTTATCAGAACAATATAATATGAATTATTATTTCATCTTTTTTGCTTTTATCATGAAACAACTTTTTTGAAAATATGTGTCAGTTTCTTTTTTGTCAATTTGATTATCATCAAGACTTTCAATTATTGACGATGTATATAACTTAAACTGAATAATTTGATCATACATATGATGTATTTATTAAATATAATATAATAATAATAATAACATATTTAGTGAAATTTAACAAGTGAGATCTAGGAAGAGTAAAATGTATGCAGACCTTATCATTATCTCATAGAGATAGAGAAGTTGTTTCCGAAAAGACCCTTATCTCAAAAAAATATCATCCCTAAAAGCAAAAAATACTAGACATGAAACGACTAGAGTACTGGAAGTATTTATTAAACATGTGTAGAGTAATGTAATCTCTAATTTGCATTTAATAAGTAATGTGACCTAATGATCGATGAAGTTGGTGAGAAATTGTTAGAGATTAGGGAATCACTTCTCGACCGCGAAATAAGAACATAATGAGATTTCTTCTTATTTATGTAAGCTTTTATTGAATTGTGTAAGTTGGTATATTTGAGTGAGCTAACATACTTCCACTTAATTTATTATCTCTTCAACAAGTCTCCTAAGCAGCGTCTGATTCTTTTTTTTAGTTAAATATGTGAAAAGTAATGGGCGAGCTTTGAATATGTTATTGGTATTATTGTTGAGTGGCAATGAGGTTTGAACCTAAGATATTTGTTTGTTTTAATCATAGTGAAGTGTATGAACTGTCTCATCTTAAAACGTAGGTTGTTAGAGAGAATCAGAGAACATATTTGTGTTTTCTTTATTACTTGTTTAACGTATAGTTTTTATTAATAGAATTACTCGATACTTTTACTATATGAGATAATAGGTACTTTGATAAATCGATATACGTATAAATTGATTCGAACATCACTATTATCGAAAAATAATAATTTCGAGCGTCCCCTTCATAGGATGTGGGTAGGTAGGGTGTCACTACAATATATTATAACTTCTTTCCCACCAAAAAGCAAGAGTCAAAATAAAGAGACATCAACTTAATTGAAAGGAAAAGGACTAACGCTACGTATATTCATAACCTCCTATCTAAAGTCATGTCATTGGTAAGCTGAAGTCATGTCACTGGTAAGCTGAAGTCATGTCACGTCATGTCTAATTACTTTCTCAGACTCTTTTTTGACCCACATGTATCTCTTCTAAAAGCTACTATAGTCAATCTCGCTCTCGCACTTTTCTTCAGTAGTATAGCTATGCCCCTCCTCGATTTTCACATATCTAAATTATCTCAGTCTTGTTTTTCTTATCTTATCAACTACAAATCCATTTCAAATTTATCTTATATAATCTTGTTCCTTATCTTATCTCTTCTGATATATTTACACCATCTTTAAGAAAATTGTACCGCATAAAATTTATTAAAGAAAATGGATGAATGATATATACCACACTTAATAATATAAAGACAAATAGTTGGGAAGGAATATGGAAATATAGAAAATTTTAAGTTGGTCAATTAACTCAAAGTTTTGTGATGCCAAGTGTGTCATTATTTAATTAAAATAGTAAATAAGAATCAACATAACAATTATTGCCTAAAAAAATATATATTATTACTATTTCCTTATATATTTTTTTTCTTTAAGGATTCCACTTGAAAAGGATAATTTTAACTAATATTTTTTTAATTATGTTACATAAAAGCATAACATTTTTTTTTTCATTTTAGATGGCCATAATGGATACAAGAACTTTGATTTCTTTATTATTATTTTTCTTCTACTTTAATTTTTTTTTAATTTTATTTTCTTTTTTTCTTTCTTTTTCACTTTCACATAGCACCTCTTTTCATATTTCTTTTTATATTTTGTCTTTTGGAATTTTTATAACTAGTTTGTCAACATCTACATAGGTCTTTTTACTATTTTTTTTTTTACTTTGGTGTTTTAATTAATGTGACATAATTTTAAAATTTATAAAATAATTAAAGATAAACACAATTAGAAAATCTATGTTGGGATTGACTATATGGATTATTATTGATCATATATATATATATTTTTTTGTTAAAGATATTTATGTGTGTTATAGCGTTATGAATAGATGATTACGCGCTAGTTATCAATTCATCACAATTCTTATTATTTTTATTTAGGCTCAACATCAATATATGAGCAAACTCATGTGGAAGTAACAAAAAAAACCTTTAATTTATTTCGATTATATAAACAAGCTAAGTTGGAGTAAATTTTATGAATCATCGTCCTTACCCCATGTTTCTTTATTATATTTAAAGCCAATAAAGGATATTTGAATTATAGTATCGTGAAATGGCTAACAACCAACCCCACTACAACCCTCATCGTTTAATCAATCATGATTTTGAAATCGACAAGTGAGGAAGCTTATACTGAAACAACTAACATAAAATATCAATCGTCTTTCTAAAATAGTTGAGATCGACCATATATGAATCATCACTAATCATATATATAAACTGGCTAGTTATATGTTGGCTGACTGCAACAAAATCGATCAATTACACATTACTTGTCAATTAACTACTCTAATTCTTGATATTTTTTTATCAGAATTTGAAATCGAAAATATGAACAAGCTCACACGTAAAATAACAAACCAAAATATTATTTGCCCCCACATCAAAAAATCAATTACGTGTCAACCAATGAGATGTTTATCCAAGGTAATCCATCCAAACCCTAGCAAACCTTTTTCATAATGGCCAAAAGAACTCAATAGTTAAGTGGACCCAAAAAATTGTCTATAAAGTCAATAAATAAAAGAATATATATTTTTATAGGGCCACTAAAGTTTTGTAGAATTATTATTATTAATCACATAAGTTGCTTTTGCACGTATCTTATCTCATTGTGAAAGTGATTTATTGGACCATTTAATTTATACTTGAAAAAAGAAAGAAAACTCTAGCAATATGTCCCTCCAAAAACATATTTAGTTCATTATTCATTTAGTTTTGAATTCTAGTTAGGTTTTTCTACTATCGAAAACCATTAAAAATACTTTTAAACTTAGCGCAAGTTGTTATTTTCATCTTCGAATTAGTGACAGTACTCTTAAAAGTACCCTTCTATTTGGCTAACTAAATTAAAATACGCCAGTGAATTATCACAAGTGTTAAAAATACTCCTTGACTTGGTAAGAATTTAGGGGTGTATTTCACTCTTGTTACAAGATCAGGGGTGTGCATTTAAGATCAGTTAGTCAAATAGAAGGGTGTTTTTAACACTATCAATAGTTCAAGTATGAAACTAGTAATTCGTGTCAAGTTTAGTCATCAAAAAAAATATTTTTTACTTTCTTAAAATCTGCAAATGATATTTTACATTGATTGTGTCCTCCTACCTTCCAAAACAGTTCATCTTGTAGCCCTTATCCCTACCACCCAACACTCCAGCTCGACTCTCGTAATATTTGTCTAAGGTATGTATAATTAATTTTAAAATAATATTTTTTAATTACATATTGAACACATAAAAATAAATAAAAAATTCACTTAATTTTTAAAAGACATTTTTTGTTCGTACCAAACACACCCTTAAAGATTTTCTAGAAGAATAACATACTTTTTTGTATTTAAATTTGTTAGTGTTGTGATTGATATAATAAAAGGACAAATTAGTTACACTTCTAAAAAAAATCTTTTTAAATTGATAATATAACATATAGTATATATTTTTTGAGAGTTGTAAAATATTTTTATTCATTTTATTGCAATCTTCAATTTTTTTGCAAGCTATTGTACTCAACAGTCAATTATAAGTCTATTAAATTTATGTCCAAAGACTAGGTCCATCATGTTTTTGTTGTTTGGAGGATGTGTTTGTGTGACGATCCCTCCTGACAGGTGCACATATTCAGGTATTATCTAGGTTATGGTCAGTCAGTTCGCACTTTAATTTTTTTTATGTTGCAACGCTATGAGATATCAAACTCGATACCTCAGGCTTCTTTACATTCTCTCAGAGGAGTCGTCTTTCACCAATTGATTATGTGCACCCGCCAGGAGGGATCGTCACAGTTTGATACGGTGAAAAATATTTATTAATTTTTTTTATTTAATATATTTTTTAAAAGAATATTGAATTTATCATATTCAAAAAATGATATAATAAAATTGTCATTATTATTTTTAAAAAAGTGTGCCAAATCATTAGTTATAAAGAGCTAATAATATATTCATTTGGTCCTAATCACCTTATTTAAGGTATAAATTGTAATAAAGTCTTTATATCATTAAGAGGTTTTTTTTGTATATGAATTAATGACAAATAGTTTTGACCAATTGTCAACATAAGGTTACGTACAATAGACTTTACTGATCGGACTTTTACTCGGATCTTGTACATAGCAGGAATTTTAATGTACTAAACTTGTCATATTTTTTAGTCATCTACACTAACCAACCACAATCGCTACTTTGTCGTCATAATAATTGTCAACCAACAACCACTACTACCTCAGTCATAACAACTACCAGTGTTGTCAATCACTACACACCTTTCACCTCAATTATATGATTAAATTCATTATGGCCACGATCGTCATTACGATTACCTAGCCTCCACCATAATTATCAGCTACTATCAATTGTTTTCAATCTTTATAATAAAATATTTTCACAATTAGAAGTATTCTCAACTATTATCAATACGCCATGGTCAACTACCACACATATTTCAGCCACCATCAACTACGAATATTAATCAAACTCCATCATCACAATCGTCACCATCATCATCATTACTAACAACAAATGAAGAGTCAGAATTTTCACTGCACAGGTTCAAAATATAAAAAAGTAAACATAAGAACTAGTCAAAGACGGACGAGGTTCAACATCTACTATGTATACATAATTTTAACTATATATAAATAGTAAAATGTTTACCTAATGAGTTTCCACCCTAACTCCATACTGACTCCGTTCCTACTAACAATTATCATTATCGCATCAATCACTATAACACTAATCACGTCTATCATCACAATCATCAATCATTACCACTTCCGCTACAATATTTTATTTTTTTTACCAAATAACAATTTTATTTTATTTTATTAACTTTTTTTTAAAAAAAATTCTCTCATAAAAAGGAGGACCCACAAGGAAGTACATGGCCCCTATGTTTGTGTCAACTTGCAAAAGCATTATCGTCAGTGCGGACCCACTTATCTCTATTGGGTCCCACATTTTTACGATCGCACCGATATGAAATTTAAGAAAATAATTTTATTTTTAAAAAAAAAATTATAGTTCATACAATTTATCAAAATATGTTTATTTCTTATAATTCTAATTTCTAAATATGTTAGATAAAATGTTGAAATTAAAAAAAATATTTAAAAAATAATAATAATATATATGTATATATATATATTATTTTGATTTATATTTTAAAAAATAAGACAAATAAATTAAAATAGCGCGAAGAAATAGTGGACCCCACGTGTTGATTAATTCAATCGATTAGCCAATCAGAAGAGAGCTTTTAAATTGTCGGTACAGAATGCAACGTGTCAGCATTATTTATTTTTGGTGTAGGGGCCAATTTGCTAAAAAATAAATAAATTTAATGGTAAATTAAATTAATATTTTTAGTCCTTCAAAAATTAAAAAAAAATTATTTTGATATTTGTAATTTCTAATTAAACCTATTTATCTGTGCACAATAATAACAACATATCATTGTAATTAATTTCATAAATAGAGTTTAAGAAAGATAGTGTGTACGTAGTTATCTCCTATCTTGTGAAGTTAGAGAGGTGTTTTTGATAGATTTTCGACTCGAATAAGCATATTAAAAGTTGAGTTATGTAAATGAAGAAGTGATGTTGAATACAACTAACAAGAGAATACGTAGCAATGACTGATAATATGATAACTGAATCAAAGAAAAGAATAAAACAACATTAAATTACTTACTAACCTTTTACCTTACTCATCGACCTTCGTGTCTTTCGATCTAGAATCATTTCATTGAATAAGTATAATGTTATTTTGTACCTATTATAATATATTTAAAAGTGATGTAGTTTCAACAAAGAATTTGTAATTAATATACTTTCTTTATAAAGGATCAAAGACATATATTATATTTAATGAAAAAGTTTAAAGTATTTATTCAAATATTATAAGAAATAAAATAAAATTTTATTAATCATTGAAAAAACAAAAGTACAATTATTAAATTTTATCTCATATTTTACATGTTGGGAATTTTGCAACAAAAAGAAACCTTCCTTGGTGATTTGATTTTGATATAATCTCTTATTTTTCTTCTTTTATAAATGATAATTATTCTTTCTTGATTATTCAAATATAACGTTTCAATTATATAGAATCGAGGTTTTCTTATATGGTACGATCGAAAAATAAAAAAATTTATTAAGAGATAAAGTTTGAGTTTTTTCCTCTGAAAAAAAGAAAAGAAAAAGTAATATGTAGTAGGATTTATTTTCCCTTTTTGGTAAAAGGATAAATTAATTCTAGTAAATGTATTGTCCTTCATAAAAAAACATAGAAAAATCTAAATATGGTAAAAAACAATTGAGGTAAGTGTAAACATGTACAACTTGCTATTTCATAAAACAATACTAGCATTTTATGGGATGTGAAATATAAATTGAATTTACACTAACGAGTCATTTGGTGTGAGATATAAAGTGTAATAATTACAAGATAAAATGTAGAATTATTTTATTCTACGTTTGGTTGGAGGTATTAGATAGATATAAGATTATCTATCCCACAATTTATATTTTAGTGATCAGATAAATTATCCATATACATGGTAGGATAGTTTAATGTAAGATAACTTATTCTCAACTAAACGATCCCTAATTGTTATCAAAATACTCATAGTCCTTACAAAGAATATTTGTCTCAAAATATTTATCGTTTTAGAAGTTTAAGACAAACTTAATTCCCCCCTCCCCCTCTATTTTACCTTTAGAACTAATTGTTCTTGAAGGCTACAAACGTCTCAATTCTAACACATAAAAAGAATAAAATTCAACGAAGATTAATTATATCTCAAGACAGAAATAAGAATAAAATAGTTAAACAATTTTTTTAATTAATATTTTCTTTAAAAACGTATAAATAAAGAATCAACAGATACTTATTTTGAGACGGAGAAAGTATTTAAATTACAAAAGAGAGAGAGAACATATAATGATTAAGATTAATCATTCATTAATGTCATTAATCTAGAGCACTTTCTCATAATCTTAACAACTACTGCCAAACTTTTTTTGACATTTCATGTCCACTTTTTAATTATATTATGATTAAGAATTTGAACTATGCTTTAGCTTAAAAAATGACACATAAACACATGTGAATTGTGATTTCCCATTAAGTAAAAATTGAAGAGGGGTGGATTAGTTCTAATTAATCACCTTAATTAATGGAATCTAAGAAAAGTTGTTGGAGTTTATTGAAGTAGTCTTCTTAATGGGACCCCATTAATTAATGATAACATGATATTGTTATTAATTATTGTTGATTCATGAATCATGAGGGGTCCTTAATTAACACCTATTTTTATTCTTGATTAGGTTTATGATGTTGGCAAAATCCACATCAAGAATTTTCAATTCCTAAACAATAATTAATATTATCTTAACTTTTTGCTATTGTGTTAAAGCCCTATTAGGTGGAATAAAATAAAAATAGTACTCTTTCAAAGAGATGTCTGAGTAGTTGATAGTCCTGGTCTTGAAAATCAGTATAATTTTGAACAAAGAACTATGGAGGATTCTCATTTCTTTCTCTCATTCAAAATTGTGCATGAGACTTTCATCTCACACGACCCCTAAGTAATAAAAGAAAGAAAAACTCATTTTCTTTCTTTTGTGATTACTTTTCTTGTATATGTATAAGACTGATCAATTATCCATTTGATTTCTAAAAAAGATTACTAATCCTTAACTTTTCAAGGAATTCTTTATCAGTGGTTGTGAATGACTGATTTTTATGAGCTTTTCGACCTTGATTTCGTAGGAACAAGTTAGAAAGATTGAGAAAGAGAACCATTTGATTTCACCCTTGTCTTTCTTATTATCGTTATTTGGCTAATTGTTACGTATTATTTCCATTGTTTAGTCTCCAAAATGAGCAACAATGTGAAGAACAAATGAATAGAAGATTTTTATTTTTATTTTATATATATGTTCCAAAGTAATAACTTTATAATTTTTATTTTTTTATGATTAGGTGGTGTTGGCAAAATCCACATCAAGAATTTTCAAGCCCAAAACAATACTATATAATATCATCTAAAGTTTCTACCACTATGATGAGGCAAGCATTGGATATTTTTTTTTTATAATAATTCTATGCAATGTAAATTCAAATTAATTATAATAAAAAATAATTTTTTTTCTACTTATTTCTTTTATATATCCAAATGGATTCATATTTGTTAAACCAAATCTTGGCCCCCCCCAAAAAATAAATTAAATCTTGTATTACTAATACATATATATTCTTATTTTACATTTTATTTATAAAAAAAATAAGTACAAAGTTTAATGATGGAAATTTTGAATTTAGTTATGGCCACAAAAGTTTCAAAAAGTGGAGACAGATCATAGTTCCAGCAAGTATTATTTATTTATTTTTAAAAAAAAAATCATTTATTTGCCATGCAAATTAAATAAATATAATGAGGATCATTGATGGATTGCCATGCAAACTCTACTTTAATTATGCTAATTATTATAGCTTATCAATTATAATCACTTCTACATAAAAAAAAAATATTAATTCAGTTTAATCTTATAAGTGGTTCTAAGGAAAGTAGTGTGTATGCAAATATTAATATTTCTATTTTGTGAAGATCGATAAAAAAAAGTTATTTTTAAAGACACTCATCAGCTTAAGGACGTACGAGTGGAAAGAAAACCAAGAAAGAAACAATAAGTAGTACTCCTAGTAGATATCTAAAACTAAGAAAGAAACTACAAGAATAACATCAATACCTATGACTTTGAAGAGATACGTTTCACGACCTACTAATTTTCTATCTTAATTTTATTTGAAAAAACTACAAACAAAAGTGAAAGTAATTAGAGGCCGCAAACGGGGCAAGTTGGAATGGATTTAAACGGGTTTAAATTGGTTGAGTTAATAAGAAAAAATGGATTTGAACGGGTTAAAATTCGTTGAGTTAATAAGAAAAAATTGCATAAATACACATCTTATCTTAATCTCTAAAATTTCCTATCATTTAAAAAAATTAAAAAAACTCATAAATTCCCTTTTAGATACATCACTCTCCTATTGTTGATTCATCTGTATCTCCCTATCGGATATATCCATTCCCTCTCTGATACATTTCTCCCCTCTTGTATACATTCCTCTCTTATGTATCTGGATGTTCCATCATTTCCGATTCATCCCTCTGCTATATGTCTGGATGTCTGGTGTAACTTAATCTCATTTTGATCCGTATAAATTCAGTCCAATCCATATATTTTACAATTTACACCATATTCTTGAGTACATACAATTGACATTTTATTTCCAAAATGATGAAAATGTCAAACCTTTGGACTTTAACCTACATTGAATTTAAAGCCTCTAAAAATGTTTTGGATCTTATTGAGTCCAATAGGCCCATTCTTGCAGCAGTTACCACCAGCCCAGTAAATTTCAGGTATCTGACCTTGAGCATTGAGGCCCAACAAAATATATTAACTTCATTTCCTGGGCTTATTCCACTTAAATAGCCCATTAATTACCAACCCCACCCAAAAAATATTAGGAAAAATTATGCGAATAAGCAAATATATACTAGTTAATATAACTATAGTTTGAAATAATTATGACCCGTGACAAATATCGTTGTATAATTACAGTTTGAGTTGTACAACGAATTGTATAGCGCACTGTATCAAATATACAAACACTGCAAATTGTATAATGAATTATATAAACGTTGCGCGCATTGTATAGCGAAATATACAAACATTGCGAATTGTATAGTGAATTATACATAATGTTGTGTGTGAATTGTATAGCGAAATATACAAATATTATACAAAACTGTGAACTGTATAGCGAATTATACAAATGTTATACGCGAATTGTAAGAGAAATATACAAACGTTATACAAAAACTATGAATTGTATAACGAATTATACAAATGTTTTGTGCGACTTGTAAGCGAAATACACAAGCACTATACAAAAACTGCGAATTGTATAGCAAATTATACAAATGTTCAACGCGAGTTGTAAGCGAAATATACAAACACTATACAAAACTGCAAATTGTATAGCGAATTATACAAACGCTACGCGAATTGTATAGCGAAATATACAAACACTGTTATAGCTATAGTTATGAAACGTAATTACTCAAACTATAGTTATGAAGAATAACTAAGGTATTTTTGAGTGGTTATATGTGAAAATTCCTCAAAAAATTTAGACTTATTTGTCAAATATAAAAAACATGATGCTAAAGTTAGATTTATCCTTAAAAAAAAGTCTTTGACAAAATGTTGATTAATTTGAGGTTGCTAAACTCTATTATGTACCTCTTTGAATTTTTTTATTTAAGTTATATACATTGTTAATATAAAAATAGGAAGAAAAAATAATCTATTTTCTTGAAAATAGACAAGTCCTTCACTCTACCTACATACATACTTGCTTCCAATGTATTTTTGAACAATGATTTGATTAAAGATAAATTTCAAATATTTCCAAAGAAGAACCAAATAACAACTAGGGTAGGGGCCCTTTATATACCTTCCAATCAATATTTAGAAATGGATAGGAATAACTAAATCACGTCTACCGTTAAATAATGAATGAAAATTGATTTGACAATAACATGACATTTCTCTATCAATTTTTTTGTCTTTTGGCATTATTACTACAATCAAACGGAGAGGAAGAAGCCTCGAATCCAACAAAATCGGACACTTTAATAAGCTGTCTACTTTTATCTAACTATCAGATATTTGAACCCTTATGCTCGATTAATTCAGATTTTCACTGAATACGTTAACTCATAAGATAAAATGTTATTTTCTTTGAAGTTTTTCATTCTTTGAACTCGAATTCAGTATCTGCTCTCTTTTCTCTGTACTATTTGGTATTTGAAACCATTTCGCCTCAATTAATTTGATTTTTACCGAATAGATCCACTAAGGTATGTAAAATTCTACATTTCTAAAATTTGAACTCGAGATTTTTAGTCAAGGATGAATTTTTGAATCATACTATTACACTTTTTTGTGGTAATACATTGTCTACCAAATCTTGAAATAGATTGATTATTGCCACTATTTATTTCCAAGATGATATGAAAGCCTTAGAACCTGGTTTTTGGCCCACAAAGGGTTTCTATCAACACACAAAGTGACAAACTAGTAAGGCAAAAGCACAATCTTCATATGATCAATTGAGTAGACAAATTTGAAACCAATTCCAACCAAGTCAATAGTATTTGAATTGCAATTTGGATATGCACTAAAATTTAGCTCCAATAAAACATGTGCAAAAGAACTTATATGGGGTCCCTTTAGAATAGGATTCTTGTGATATTAGTGAATATGTGTGTATATTTTATAAACTCATGTATACCACACATATGAAAATCAAGTTGCAAAATCCTTGTCTTGTCAAAGAAATAATTTCTCACTGTTAGTACTTGTTTTAGACACTAATTCAGATTCGTGCTATGTAAAGCTAATAAATAGAAAATATTCTCGAGTAGGATCTTGTGATATTAGTGAATGTGTGTATATATATTATATATATATAAAAACTCATGTGTACCACACATATGAAAATCAAGTTGCAAAATCCTTGTCTTGTCAAAGAAATAATTTCTCACTATCAGTACTTGCTTTAGACTTCCACTAATTCAGATTCGTGCTATGTAAAGCTAATAAATAAAAAACATTCTCGAGTAGGATTCTTGTGATATTAGTCAATATGAGTGTGTGTGTGTGTGTGTATATATATATATATATATATAAACTCATGTGTACCACACATATGAAAATCAAGTTGCAAAATCTTTGATAATTTTTCATTATCAATACTTGCTTCAGAATTCCTCTAATTCAGATTCGTATTACGTAAAGCTAATTAAAAGAAAACATTCTCGAGTAGGATTTTTTTTCATTGTCAACACTCGAACCTGAAATATCTGATTAAGAATAATGAATTTAGATTCATTCCCTGACGATACTCGATGAACAAAGAAACAAATGAGATAAATGCAAATAGTTACTAAATCATGTCCCCTTTTGGTGTCATCCATAGTACTCCTTATCCTATATATTTAATGGTCTCATCTCAATCTCTTATTGAGTTATTGGGGCTACATGTAATTGAGTACACACAAAAATAAAAGCAAATAATTTATCAATTTTCATTTTTTTCCACACAAATCTTTTCTAATTTCTTTTCTGACAATAATCAATGACTATGTTGAAATTTAAATTCTTTTTTGGATATATTCTTTTCTCTTTCTTATCATTTAATTTTGTTAAAGAAGATTTATATACATTTATATACCTCTCCATGATAGACCCTTATCTTAATAAATTATGTATAATGAAAGAAATACTGCATGTATATTAATTAATCACACTTAAATGTAAAATTGATTAATCTTTATTCATTTTTTTAATTATTTGGTAATTGAAATTATATTCTTGGATATTAATTTTACTACAAAATTAGAATAAGGGGGTACATAAACCCTCAGAAAGTAAAAATGCTAAAATAAATTTTGTATATAAATTCAGAGAAAAATTTTTGTATTTTTTTTCTTTAAGTTATATATCAATAATATAAAAAAATATATTGGTTCACACTAGTTAGCATATAGAGATATATTTGTTTTTTTAAAAAAAATTTACACTATTTGGTGGGATTGTGGCATCAATTATAGGACCATTCATGATGGTTAAAGTAAAAAATAATAGTGAAAATGATAATTCCATAAACTCACACAAATAGCAAAGAATTCTTGTTGTTTGACATGTATAAATTTAACAAATTCAATATTTTTTTTAGATTTTTCACATGATATTTGGTACTTATATTTAGGGATGGCAATGGGGCGGTGCGGGGCGAGTTTAGAGCTATGCGGGGCGGATGCGGGTTTAATGTTATGTGGGGCGGGGCGGGTGCGGGGCGGGTTGAAATAACTATTTTTAAAAATAATGCGGGGCGGGGCGGGTTGCGGGTTCAAAAAATCAAATAGT